>OZ002740.1:176427032-176736139 GCA_963924295.1 Dioctria rufipes | reverse complement strand
ATTAGTGCGACTCAAAGTTAGCAATTTAACGGACATGCACAATCTTAATTTCTTCCATCCCTCCGCTTTAGGTAATAATAATATTTTATCATATGACTCCTTCATTATAATTATTCTTTTATCTAACCAGGGGGTTCGGGGGGTGGAACCTCCCGTTAGGCGAAGGGCTTTCCATTAAATATAGTGATCAGTTTGATTCGAAGTTAACCATTTAACGAGAATCCACAATCTTAATTTTTTGCATCCCTCTGCTTTAGCTAATAACAAAATACTGTTATATCACTCCTTAATTATTATTACTCTTTAATCTTACCAGGGGGGTTCGGGGGGCGGAACCCCCCGTTACGCGAAAGGCTTTTCACTGCATACAGTGATTAGTGCGACATGAAGTTGGATCGCAACAATAATCGGCAATCCGTCGATTTGGCCCAAGTAACCGTTATTTTTGAATTGCTGAATCCACATGTTTGCTAACTTATGCCACCTCTCGGGACTTTCTTCAACTAATTCCAACATGCTATTGAAGCCATATTAATCGTTCAGATGTCTGTCATTTTTCACAATTTATTTCATGCTAATAGGACTACCATTCCTCCTCCCCCCACTCTTTAAAAGGATATGGAAAATGGAAAAATTTAAAAATAAAATCCAGACATTGCTCCACTCTTTTCTTCATAACTTCACTCCCTCTGCTCCGTTTTTCTTCATTCTTTTCTCATATAGTAGCTAACCCATCCCACATTCAACTTCCATTCATTTGCCCCCCCCCCCGCACAACTCTTACGCGCAGCGTAGCAAGCGGGCACCAACTAGTTTTCCACAATTGTGCGGCGCCGCCCAATAGTTCCAGTATAATTAACAAGTGATTTCGTGTTTTCGTAGGATTCTATCTCCTCCGAGACTATACACCCTATACCAATTAATGGGGTGTCATTGGACGTGTAACTTAGCTATGCAGTTCATAGGGTTCTTTTCGATTTCGAATTTCGAAAATGGAGGGGATAATTTCGAAAAAACACTTTTTTACCAAACTTTATATTTAAGTAGATCCCGTCATGGCGCATCTTTTGGTGGTATTCGTTTTTACAGGAGGGGCAAGCTCTGGGAGGGGCGGGGGTTCAAAATTTCAATTTTAATGGGATATATTTTCTCAACCAAGCATCCTAGATGATTTCTTAAGATCTTAAATGAAAGATATCAACTAAATGAATAACATAGTTTAACTTCAAGTTCGTCGGAGAAGAGGGCAGGGTATTGAAGGGGGCTGACCATCGTAAAAATGAAAGGGGAATTTTCCATACATATTGAAAATACATTTCACCTATCTTCTCCGAAGATTACTGGCCGATTTTGTTCGGGTATTTTTTTTTATTACATAATCCAGTCCTGTATCAGAGGGACTACTTTTCTTCCGCCCGGGGGGTATGGGGGGAAATAAGGCTGTTAAAATTCTTTTAATTTTCCCTCCGCCATTTGAGCTCGGAGTATAGGGTGTGGGTACTCAAACTTCTTAGAAAAATGCAGCTACAGATGGCGTACTAGATTTTTCAAAATGTACTAGATTGAACTTTGACCCCCTGCAGGGGCCGCAGTGTATTTTCTAATTTTTTGCCACCTAGCGGGATTTTCTGAACTATTTCCAACATGTGTTTTTAGGTATAATAATCACAGGTTTATCTGCTATTTTAGAAAATTTATCTCAGTCCAATAGTTACAAACATATCTTTAACCTGAGTACATAATCGGCGGCGAAAGGCTTCCTATTAAATAAAGCGATCAGTGCGACTCGAAGTTAGCAATTTAACGAGCGTCCGCAATCCTAATTTCTAGCATCCCTATGCTTTAGGTAATAATAAGATTTTATTTATTGACTCCTTCATTATAATTACTCTTTTATCTAACTAGAGTGGTTCGGGGGGTGGAACTCCCCGTTAGGCGAAAGGCTTTTCATTAAATATATTGATCAGTGCGACTCGAAGTTATCAATTTAACGGGATCTAAAAACTTGATTTTTTTCCATCCCTCTGCTTTAGGTAATAATAAGATTTTATCATATGACTTCTTCTTTACAATTACTCTTTTATTTAACCAGGGGGGTTCGGGGGGTGGAACCCCTCGTTAGGCGAAAGGCTTTCCACTAAGTATAGTGATTAGTTCGACTCAAAGCTAGCAATTTAACGGGCGTGCACAATTTTAATTTCTTCCATCCCTCCGCTTTAGGTAATAATAAGATTTTATCATATGACTCCTTCATTATAATTATTCTTTTTTCGGGTTCGGGGGGTGGAACCCCCCGTTAGGCGAAAGGCTTTCCATTCAATATAGTGATGAGTGCGACTCGAAGTTAGCAATTTAACGAGAACCACAATGTTAAATTTTTCCATCCCACTGCTTTAGGTAATAACAAATTACTGTTATATGAGTCCTTAATTACAATTACTCTTTCATCTAACAAGGGGGGTTCGGGGGGTGGAGCCCCCCGTTACGCGAAAGGCTTTTCACTGCATACAGTAATTAGTGCGACATAAACTTTGATCGCAACAATAATCTGCAAGCCACCTCACAATTTTGTCAGTTTACCGCCAAATACCTTTATTTTTGATTTGCTGAATCCACATTTTTGTTAAGTTATGCCACCTCTCGGGAGCTTCTTCAACTAACATATTCCAACAACTTATTGCAGCCATATTACTCCTTGAGATGTCAGCCATTTTTCACAATTTATTTCATGCTAATAGTACCATCTCCCCCCCCCCCATCACAACACTTTAAAAGGATATGGCAAATGGAAAAATTTAAAAATTTCGAAAATGGAGGGGGTTATTTCGAAAAAGGACTTTTTTACCAAACTTCAAATTTAAGTAGATCCCATTATGGCGCATCTTTTAATCCTATTCATTTTTGGGGGAGGGGAAAGCTCTCGGAGGGGCGGGGGCTCAAAGTTTCAAATTTAAGCGGCTATATTTTCTCACCCAAGTATCGTAGATGATTGATTAAGATCTTAAATGGAAGATACCAATTAGGTGAGTAATACAGTTGTTTTTCAAGTTCGTCGGTGAAGAGGGGAGGATTTTACGGGGGGCTGAACATCGTGAAAATGAAAGGGAAATTCTTCATACATATTGAAAACACATTATACCTCTTTTCTCCGAAGATTACCGGCCGATTTTGTTCGGGTATTTTTTTTTTAGTACATAATTCAATCCTGTATCAGATACGCTATTTTTTCCGCCCAGGGGGTAGGGGGGAAATTAGGCTTTTAAAATCCTTTTAATTTTCCTTGAGCCATTTGAACTCCAAGTATAGGATGTGGGTACTCAGACTGCTTAGAAAAAATTCAGCTATCCGATGACTTACTAGATTTTTCAAAATGTACTAGATCGAACTTTGACCCCCTGTAGGGGGCGCAGGATATTTTCTAATTTTTTGAAAAAACTGCAGCATATGTAGGACGTTGGGATCTTTGGGTGTGCATACCTAGTTTTTTTAGTACTACACTGTTTTCTATTCGAAGTGTAGGTACTACTAGATCACCTAATTTCAAATCGACATAACTCGCTAGGATTAAATGCAATCGGGAAACGGTTTTTTTTATTCACTTTGCATTACTAATTACTATAATTCATGGAAGAAAATTTTTTTATGTGGGAGGGTACTTTTATGGTGGGGGTGCAAACCCACCCGAATTTTCCTACACCTGTATTTTTGTCAAATTACAACCTTTCTATATGATACATGAAACGCATATATAACTTTTGAAATACTATAAGCTTATATAAATTTTTATTGATTTCTCTAAAGGGGGCGGGGGTGGGAGGTGCCAAATTGATTTGGTACCAAAAATTTGATATGCTCAGAACTTCCGTAATTATGAACCGATTTTAACCAAATTTTATCACGTAATACAAGTCTATAGTGGCCATTTTTTGGTGTTTTTAGATTTTCGAATTTCGAAAATTCTTATTACTAAACTTGAGATTTTTCGAAAAAAACGAGGTTTTTTCAACGCCAGATTATACCATTACTTATTATTCAATTCCAACATAATGGGCCGGGTTTTCGAAATCGGAAACAAAAATTCGATATTTCGAAATTCCTACCAGCGCAGCAAGAACATTTATTATGGGTTGGTAAAATTACTTCTTTTCTTACTTTTCTAGAAAAATTTTCCCTCCACCCTCTCCAATTTTTCATACCTTCTATATACGCCTGCTTGACTTGCATTTTTTCCGGGGAGGGGAAACTTATTTCGAGGGAAGGGGGAGAAAATCTCTGAACATAAACTGCAAAAAAATATGATTGCTCTTCCCCGACCCCCCTTATACTTCCCCGCTAAATTCCCCCTTCCACACTTTAGGTTGCACATCATAGCCGCAAGCATTTCTCCTGAACAACATACCCCCCGCACTATTCTCGTTTCCCCACAATAGTGAAATCATTTTTTTTCCTGCATTTTCACAGTCGCCACCCACTTTTCGCCTCTTTTGAAACTCTTTCGCTTTTTATTTCTAAACCATACTTCCAATCGGGATGAAACTTTCAGAAACGTTTTCTATACATCCTAAAGATGGTTCTATACCCCATCCTGCAGATAGAAAGTGTTTTATTGCAAAGCTTTTCGGGATAATAAAACGACCAAATCACACTAAATTCACTTAATCCGCGAATTACGAAAACACATTAACGCTAATTACTCACCCAAATTTCAACAAATTTTCAAAATTCTTTTTGCTAAATTCTTTGTTATTTTTTTTTTATTTTGTGAGACAATTACGAGATATGTGGGGTCACGGGTTCCAGAGTTGTGACCCAACTCCATACATTAATTACATTAATATATAAAAAATTAAATGGTATAAAAAATTTACCTCCCAGGGGGTGGGAGTATTTTTCTAATAAACTACCTTTCATCCGGAATGTTTGTACAAAATTTTATTAAAATCAGACTGCGAATACTATTTTTAAAATTCTTTAACAATACCGATACCCGGTTTCACCATACAACGCCATCTAACAAATATTACATGAAACTTTTATTCATTTTTCTCACTTTCTTCGGATTCAGCTGTCTATAAGGGATATTTAAAAATTTACTATATTCAATTATCTTAAATAATCTAGGAATTATTACCTCCACAATGATTGTAATTTTAAAATTTCATATAGTCCGGGAATTACGGATACCACCTAAATACTATTACTAACTCTTTTTTAACTATTTTTTTTCCACAATTAAATACTACCTAAAATTCCCAATAGCACTCCATTCACAGTTAGAATACATTATGAACAAATTATCGGAAAAAAAATTTTTTTTAGTCAATACATTCATTTAGCGATATTCCTGAAAATTTCTCATTTAGAGAATTCGGCTGTTCTGGAGGTGTTACCTAAAACCAACCTACAGACAAATGATCAATGAGGTTGAAAGGTACTGATATCCCCTTTCTTCCATGAATAGCATATTTCTGTTTCATTAAAATATTTTTAACCAACTTTGCCTTTAACTGACATCCTACCATCACTATTTCCTTCCATTTACACGAGGTACTTGAGATAAATGCGTATATAAAATGACGCAACAATTAACTTTTATTTTTATTTTTTTAGCACCACTAAATAGCATACCAAATTACAAACAAATATCAATCAACACTAACGGTCCACTCGGAACAAATTATTCGACGAAAAAATTCACCAACTGGATAATCGAAATTCTCAATACATATGAAAATTTAATTTTTTTCACAATCTCTTCATATAAGGAAGGGGGTGCGAGGGATCAAATGGAGTAGAGTGATATGAAAGCGGCTATCCCACGCTTACTTTCGATCATACCTACATTCATATGTGAAGCAGCTTTCATTATCAAACTTGCTTCGACTTCTACACCACTGCTTATTTTTTTCTGATTTTTTTCTGATTTTTTTCTGATTTTTTGAGTATATTTTCTTTACCCTCCCGGTTACGTTGCCAACATTAATTTTCGACGGCCTAAATTTCGGTCTGAAATATACATTTCGAGACTTTATTAAACGAATTGTTGAATAATCCAATTTTTTTATTTTTTGTGAATGCACACTTATTAGAAGATTATCTGTACTAAATTTCAGAAAGATTGAATTTCTTCAACCTATTTAAAAAAAATAAAATTTATTCAAATTTTGCATGCCCGCTCAGCGCCACCTACCGGTGGTTTGTAAGAACTCACGGGAATAGCACTTCCACTATTAGATAACTACATATCTCCTCTATGCGTGGCATTTTATCCGAAGCAATTAGCTGCTTTCCTTCAGATTCTATGCCAATTTAACTGCGGCAAATCCCGCGAAAATTTCCAAATTTGAGCATTTTTCAAGGGGGCCTAAGAAAAAATCGCGATTTTTACTTTCTACCGTACCCAGGCATACGGGTACTTTTTGGAAAGGTCTCGGCGAGTACATTACAGAAACAACCTTACTTCTTTATTCCACTCCACTTTTCGGCGCCAAAAACCGTTATTTTTGAATTACGATTTGAAGATTTATGTTAAATGATGTCACCTAGCGGGGGTTCAAAATTTCAATTTTAATGGGATATATTTTCTCAACCAAGCATCCTAGATGATTTCTTAAGATCTTAAATGAAAGATATCAACTAAATGAATAACATAGTTTAACTTCAAGTTCGTCGGAGAAGAGGGTAGGGTATTGAAGGGGGCTGACCATCGTAAAAATGAAAGGGGAATTTTCCATACATATTGAAAATACATTTCACCTATCTTCTCCGAAGATTACTGGCCGATTTTGTTCGAGTATTTTTTTTTATTACATAATCCAGTCCTTTATCAGAGGGACTACCTTTCTTCCGCCCGGAGGGTATGGGGGGAAATAAGGCTGTTAAAATTCTTTTAATTTTCCCTCCGCCATTTGAGCTCGGAGTATAGGGTGTGGGTACTCAAACTTCTTTAAAAAATGCAACTACAGATGGCGTAATAGATTTTTCAAAATGTACTAGATTGAACTTTGACCCCCTGCAGGGGCCGCAGTGTATTTTCTAATTTTTTGCCACCTAGCGGGATTTTCTGAACTATTTCCAACATGTGTTTTTAGGTATAATAATCACAGGTTTATCTGCTATTTTAGAAAATTTATCTCAGTCCAATAGTTACAAACATATCTTTAACCTGAGTACATAATCGGCGGCGAAAGGCTTCCTATTAAATAAAGCGATCAGTGCGACTCGAAGTTAGCAATTTAACGAGCGTCCGCAATCCTAATTTCTAGCATCCCTATGCTTTAGGTAATAATAAGCTTTTATTTATTGACTCCTTCATTATAATTACTCTTTTATCTAACTAGAGTGGTTCGGGGGGTGGAACTCCCCGTTAGGCGAAAGGCTTTTCATTAAATATATTGATCAGTGCGACTCGAAGTTATCAATTTAACGAGGATCTATAAACTTGATTTTTTTCCATCCCTCTGCTTTAGGTAATAATAAGATTTTATCATATGACTTCTTCTTTACAATTACTCTTTTATCTAACCAGGGGGGTTCGGGGGGTGGAACCCCTCGTTAGGCGAAAGGCTTTCCACTAAGTATAGTGATTAGTTCGACTCAAAGCTAGCAATTTAACGGGCGTGCATAATCTTAATTTCTTCCATCCCTCCGCTTTAGGTAATAATAAGATTTTATCATATGACTCCTTCATTATAATTATTCTTTTATCGGGTTCGGGGGGTGGAACCCCCTGTTAGGCGAAAGGCTTTCCATTCAATATAGTGATCAGTGCGACTCGAAGTTAGCAATTTAACGAGAACCACAATGTTAAATTTTTCAATCCCAGTGCTTTAGGTAATAACAAATTACTGTTATATGAGTCCTTACTTACAATTACTCTTTCATCTAACAAGGGGGGTTCGGGGGGTGGAGCCCCCCGTTACGCGAAAGGCTTTTCACTGCATACAGTGATTAGTGCGACATAAACTTTGATCGCAACAATAATCTGCAAGCCACCTCACAATTTTGTCAGTTTACCGCCAAAAACCTTTATTTTTGATTTGCTGAATCCACATTTTTGTTAAGTTATGCCACCTCTCGGGAGCTTCTTCAACTAACATATTCCAACAACTTATTGCAGCCATATTAATCCTTGAGATGTCAGCCATTTTTCACAATTTATTTCATGCTAATAGTACCATCTCCCCCCCCCCCCCATCACAACACTTTAAAAGGATATGGCAAATGGAAAAATTTAAAAATTTCGAAAATGGAGGGGGTAATTTCGAAAAAGGACTTTTTTACCAAACTTCAAATTTAAGTAGATCGCATTATGGCGTATCTTTTAATCCTATTCATTTTTGGGGGAGGGCAAAGCTCTCGGAGGGGCGGGGGCTCAAAGTTTCAAATTTAAGCGGCTATATTTTCTCACCCAAGTATCGTAGATGATTGATTAAGATCTTAAATGGAAGATACCAATTAGGTGAGTAATACAGTTGTTTTTCAAGTTCGTCGGTGAAGAGGGGAGGATTTTACGGGGGGCTGAACATCGTGAAAATGAAAGGGAAATTCTTCATACATATTGAAAACACATTATACCTCTTTTCTCCGAAGATTACCGGCCGATTTTGTTCGGGTATTTTTTTTTTAGTACATAATTCAATCCTGTATCAGATACGCTATTTTTTCCGCCCAGGGGGTAGGGGGGAAATTAGGCTTTTAAAATCCTTTTAATTTTCCTTGAGCCATTTGAACTCCAAGTATAGGATGTGGGTACTCAGACTGCTTAGAAAAAATTCAGCTATCCGATGACTTACTAGATTTTTCAAAATGTACTAGATCGAACTTTGACCCCCTGTAGGGGGCGCAGGATATTTTCTAATTTTTTGAAAAAACTGCAGCATATGTAGGACGTTGGGATCTTTGGGTGTGCATACTTAGTTTTTTTAGTACTACACTGTTTTCTATTGAAGTGTACTACTAGATCACCTAATTTTCAAATCGACATAACTCGCTAGGATTAAATGCAATCGGGAAACGGTTTTTTTTATTCACTTTGCATTACTAATTACTATAATTCATGGAAGAAAATTTTTTTATGTGGGAGGGTACTTTTAGGGTGGGGGTGCAAACCCACCCGAATTTTCCTACACCTGTATTTTTGTCAAATTACAACCTTTCTATATGATACATGAAACGCATATATAACTTTTGAAATACTATAAGCTTATATAAATTTTTATTGATTTCTCTAAAGGGGGCGGGGGTGGGAGGTGCCAAATTGATTTGGTACCAAAAATTTGATATGCTCAGAACTTCCGTAATTATGAACCGATTTTAACCAAATTTTATCACGTAATACAAGTCTATAGTGGCCATTTTTTGGTGTTTTTAGATTTTCGAATTTCGAAAATTCTTATTACTAAACTTGAGATTTTTCGAAAAAACGAGGTTTTTTCAACGCCAGATTATACCATTACTTATTATTCAATTCCAACATAATGGGCCGGGTTTTCGAAATCGGAAACAAAAATTCGATATTTCGAAATTCCTACCAGCGCAGCAAGAACATTTATTATGGGTTGGTAAAATTACTTCTTTTCTTACTTTTCTGGAAAAATTTTCCCTCCACCCCCTCCAATTTTTCATACCTTCTATATACGTCTGCTTGACTTGCATTTTTTCCGGGGAGGGGAAACTTATTTCGAGGGAAGGGGGAGAAAATCTCTGAACATAAACTGCAAAAAAATATGATTGCTCTTCCCCGACCCCCCTTATACTTCCCCGCTAAATTCCCCCTTCCACACTTTAGGTTGCACATCATAGCCGCAAGCATTTCTCCTGAACAACATACCCCCCGCACTATTCTCGTTTCCCCACAATAGTGAAATCATTTTTTTTTTCCTGCATTTTCCCAGTCGCCACCCACTTTTCGCCTCTTTTGAAACTCTTTCGCTTTTTATTTCTAAACCATACTTCCAATCGGGATGAAACTTTCAGAAACGTTTTCTATACATCCTAAAGATAGTTCTATACCCCATCCTGCAGATAGAAAGTGTTTTATTGCAAAGTTTTTCGGGATAATAAAAAGACCAAATCACACTAAATTCACTTAATCCGCGAATTACGAAAACACATTAACGCTAATTACTCACCCAAATTTCAACAAATTTTCAAAATTCTTTTTGCTAAATTCTTTGTGATTTTTTTTTTATTTTGTGAGACAATTACGAGATATGTGGGGTCACGGGTTCCAGAGTTGTGACCCAACTCCATACATTAATTACATTAATATATAAAAAATTAAATGGTATAAAAAATTTACCTCCCAGGGGGTGGGAGTATTTTTCTAATAAACTACCTTTCATCCGGAATGTTTGTACAAAATTTTATTAAAATCAGACTGCGAATACTATTTTTAAAATTCTTTAACAATACCGATACCCGGTTTCACCATACAACGCCATCTAACAAATATTACATGAAACTTTTATTCATTTTTCTCACTTTCTTCGGATTCAGCTGTCTATAAGGGATATTTAAAAATTTACTATATTCAATTATCTTAAATAATCTAGGAATTATTACCTCCACAATGATTGTAATTTTAAAATTTCATATAGTCCGGGAATTACGGATACCACCTAAATACTATTACTAACTCTTTTTTAACTATTTTTTTTTCCACAATTAAATACTACCTAAAATTCCCAATAGCACTCCATTCACAGTTAGAATACATTATGAACAAATTATCGGAAAAAAAATTTTTTTTAGTCAATACATTCATTTAGCGATATTCCTCAAAATTTCTCATTTAGAGAATTCGGCTGTTCTGGAGGTGTTACCTAAAACCAACCTACAGACAAATGATCAATGAGGTTGAAAGGTACTGATATCCCCTTTCTTCCATGAATAGCATATTTCTGTTTCATTAAAATATTTTTAACCAACTTTGCCTTTACCTGACATCCTACCATCACTATTTCCTTCCATTTACACGAGGTACTTGAGATAAACGCGTATATAAAATGACGCAACAATTAACTTTTATTTTTATTTTTTTAGCACCACTAAATAGCATACCAAATTACAAACAAATATCAATCAACACTAACGGTCCACTCGGAACAAATTATTCGACGAAAAAATTCACCAACTGGATAATCGAAATTCTCAATACATATGAAAATTTAACTTTTTTCACAATCTCTTCATATAAGGGAGGGGGTGCGAGGGATCAAATGGAGTAGAGTGATATGAAAGCGGCTATCCCACGCTTACTTTCGATCATACCTACATTCATATGTGAAGCAGCTTTCATTATCAAACTTGCTTCGACTTCTACACCACTGCTTATTTTTTTCTGATTTTTTGAGTATATTTTCTTTACCCTCCCGGTTACGTTGCCAACATTAATTTTCGACGGCCTAAATTTCGGTCTGAAATATACATTTCGAGACTTTATTAAACGAATTGTTGAATAATCCAATTTTTTTATTTTTTGTGAATGCACACTTATTAGAAGATTTTCTGTACTAAATTTCAGAAAGATTGAATTTCTTCAACCTATTTAAAAAAAATAAAATTTATTCAAATTTTGCATGCCCACTCAGCGCCACCTACCGGTGGTTTGTAAGAACTCACGGGAATAGCACTTCCACTATTATATAACTACATATCTCCTCTATGCGTGGCATTTTATCCGAAGCAATTAGCTGCTTTCCTTCAGATTCTATGCCAATTTAACTGCGGCAAATCCCGCGAAAATTTCCAAATTTGAGCATTTTTCAAGGGGGCCTAAGAAAAAATCGCGATTTTTACTTTCTACCGTACCCAGGCATACGAGTACTTTTTGGAAAGGTCTCGGCGAGTACATTACAGAAACAACCTTACTTCTTTATTCCACTCCACTTTTCGGCGCCAAAAACCGTTATTTTTGAATTACGATTTGAAGATTTATGTTAAATGATGTCACCTAGCGGAATTTTCGCAAACAATTTCCAATTTCGCAATTTATTTCATGCTAATAGGACCATCCCTCCCCCTCCCCTCTTTTTATAGGGAAATGGAAAAATTCAAAAATAAAATCTATACGTTGCTACACTCTTTTCTACATAACTTCACTCCCTCTGCTCCGATTTTCTTCATTCTTCTTTCGTATAGTAGCCAGCCCATCCCACCATCTCAAGGCCGGTCGCCTAACCCCCCTCTCCTTCGCGCAGCGTAGCAAGTGGGCAATTACTAGTCTTCTACTATTGTGCGGCGCCGGAGGCGCCGACCAATAGTTCCAGTATAATTAACAAGTGATTTCGTGTTTTCGTAGGATTCTATCTCCTCCTACAGTTTTTAACCTACGACAACCATTTATATGTCATTGGACGTGTAACTTAGCTACGCAGTTCATAGAGTACTTTTCGATTTCGAATTTCGAAAATGGAGGGGGTAATTTCGAAAAAACACTTTTTTATCAAACTTGATATTTAAGGAGACCCCGTTATGGCGCTTCTTTTGGTCCTATTCATTTTTGCGGGAGGCAAGCTCTTGGAGGGGCGTGGGTTCAAAGTTTCAACTTTAAGCGGCTATATTTTCTCAAGCAAGCATCGCAGATGACTGATTAAGATCTTAAATGAAAGATATCGACTAGCTGAGTAACATAGTTGATTTTCAAGTTTGTCGATGGAGAGCTGAGGGAACTACAGGGGGCTGAACATCGTAAAATTTAAGGGGGAATTTTCCATACATATTGAAAACACCTTTTACCTATCTCTTCCGAAGATTACCGGCCGATTTTATTCGGGTATTTTTTTTTTATTATATAATTCAGTCCTGTATTAGATAGGCTACTTTTTTTCGCCCGGAAGTAGGGGGGAAATTAGGCTCTTAAAATCCTTTTAATTTTCCTTCAGCCATTTGAGCTCCGGGTATAGGGTGTAGGTACTCAAACTTCTTAGAAAAATTCGCCTATCTGATGGCGTACTAGATTTTTCAAAATATACTAGATTGAACTTTGACCCCCTGCAGGGGGCGTAGGATATTTTCTAAATTTTTGAAAAAACTTCACCATATGTCGGACGTTAAGATCTTTCAACGTGCATACTTAGTTGTTTAGTACTACACTGTTTTCTATTCGAAGTGTAGTACTAGATCACTGAATTGTCAAATTGACATAACTCGATTGGATTAAGTCCAATCGGGAATCGCTTTGCTTTATTAAGTACTATAATCCATAGAAGAAAATTTTGTTATGCGGGGGTACTTTTAGGGTGGGGGGTGCAAACCCACCCGATTTTTCCTACACCTGTATTTTTGTCAAATTACAATCTATCTATATGAAATATGAAATTCAAATACAACTTTTGAAATAATAGTAGCTCATATAAATTTTTATTGATTTTTATGAAAGGGGCGGGGGGTGGGAGGTGCCAAAGGGATTGGGTACCCAAGATTTGACATGCGCATAACTGCCGTAATTATGAACCGATTTGAATGAAATTTTATCACGTGATACATGTCTACAGTGGCGTTTTTAGATTTTCGAATTTCGAAAATTTTTAGTACTAAACTTGAGATTTTTCGAAAATATCGAGGTTTTTTCAACGCCTGATTCTACTATTATTTATTATTCAATTCTGTTATATATCTAAATTGTCTAAAATAGATATTTTAAAAATAATTATAATTGATTAAATTTATTTAACCAACATACATAAGTATAAAGCTAATCATGCTTAAAATATGGTTAGCTTATCTCTCTGCAAAGCGAAAAATTGCCATCAGCAATTTCGTCACAATCCTTTGCACAAAACCAAAATATTTTCCCATAAGAACGACTTGGGAAAAATAGAAGTTTTAAGTTTCATCCCAAGTCGTTTCATTAGAAAAAAAACAAAAGCCCCACGACAAATCGTACCTTCAGTAAGATTTGTCGTAAATACGATATGTATGTACATACATACAAACATACATATCGGGCGCATAAAATTTTACGTCGGTGAAGACTGAAATGATCAAGTCTTCACCGAAAAAAGCTCTTATCAGCGAATTGTCGCGAGCTGCATACATTGTGATCGCAACAATGTATGCACGATAGCACGACGATGGTTGGATATTTATGAAAATATCAAATTTCAATTCCAACCATCGTTCGTCGCGATAATTCTGGGCATGTTTAAACATGCCCAGCGGTAAATAATTTTCTCAGGATAGGAATGCTAATTAAGCACTTTCCTATCCTGAGCAACTAGACTTGCGATTACGAAAATCCAAGTCGAGTACAGTCGGTTTATTGGCATATTATCGGGCGGTCACGGAGTTTTAGCAATAACGAAAAGTTGTGAAATAGAAAGTTAGAAGTGAATAGAGAAAGTAATAAAGAATGGTTGTAAAAGGAAAAAAGTAGAGTTTTAGCAATAACGAAAAGTTGTGAAATAGAAAGTTAGAAGTGAATAGAGAAAGTAATAAAGAATGGTTGTAAAAGGAAAAAAGTAGTGTTTTAACAATAACGAAAAGTTGTGAAATAGAAAGTTTGAACCTAACAGAGAAAGTGTCAGCACCCGAGGTTTTCGTGTGACAACAAAATTGGATAAGGTGCTGCTAAGGTATTGACACCTGAAGCACCGACTGATTAGTGAGTACCCCCATATCTATAACAAATTGGCGCAGCCGGTAGGATAGTGGAAGCCTGCTTTCTAAAAGTCAAAATAGAAAGGCATAAGAGCTTTAAAATCCGCTATCCTGCGAACCTAAGGGGTTCCCTTGACGAAGCCACTCAGGCCAAGTCACCCCCAACACTCGGGTAGATACCATCTCTAGGCGCCTCTGCTCCAGGCGGGCAAGCGTTCACCCCAATTTGTGCACAGGCACCACCAAGGGATACAAGCGAACAGTCCAAAGAAGGAAGAGGAGAACCATTCCAAACTTCCCCAGAAGGACGAGTACAGATCAGCCAGGACACAGCTCTATAAGCAGCCTGAAGTTTCAGCCAAACAGACGACCAAACGCTAGCAGTCAACGATCCGGAGTTGAAGAGGAAATCGAAGACGGCTCATAAGCCCCCTTTTCAACTAGATCCAGGGGAAGTTAAGACGGCCCAGGGCCCCCCCAGCTGCAAAAGAAAGCCGAAATCAACCGACAAAGAATTGAGAGGGAACTCGAAGGCGGTTAAAGAAACCCCCCTCTCAATTACAGCAAAGGGACCTAAGCAGGCAAGGAGCCCCCCTTTCACTGAACAGCGCATCATATGCCAGCCGACAATCCTGCTCTACCTCAGCAGGAACCAGAAACAGCAGCGAGGGAAAACTCTCCATCTTTAGCCGACGCGGGATTAACCCCAGGTGCCAATACACATCACCCCGGTGAAGGTACATCATCCGCTGCAGGAGAAAAACCTCCACAGTTACCCCCAACAGGACCTAGACTTCGAAGCGGAACCGTTCTGCCAGGTCTGAATAGTCAAGTAAGTTTAGCTAAGTTTTTAAATAAATTATACGAGAGAGCGCGGGAATCGGATAAACTGACGATTACCCATTGTGACGCCTTAGATCACAAATTAAAAACAGAGCGTGAGACCAGACTCGTCAAGTTAAAGACCTTAAAAGAAAAAACAATACAGTTCCGAAAGGAACTAGAACAGTTTTCCGAATCTCGGCGCTCACTCAGTTTAGATCTAGGAAAGAATAAGAGTGTTAGGTTAAGTGACAGTGATAGTGATAGCGACAGTGACGGTGAAGTAGCTGAACCAACTCCCGAAGACCTGCTAATCGATTGGCTCGAAGAATCCTTAACGGAAATCAGCCCAGAAACAAGCCCAGCTAGTCCACCCAAATTTCAATTTCCAGTCAATAGACTACACATAATGGTGGATTACGCTAAAGTAGCTAAGCTCACAGCTCAACTCGTTCCCTTATTTTCGGGTGAAAGTACCCCACAATTGGGACGAGAGTTACAAACCTTCATTGGCTGTTGCAAACAAACTATGCAGTGCCTTAATAATGAAGAAAAAGTGGCTTTCATTCAGGTCCTTCCTACAAGACTCAGAGGTGACGCATACCAATTATTCGCTTCAGACGTCCCTGCTTCATTTACTGAAGTAGAGGAACGTTTAAACAGAACGTATCTCCCCCGTGAGACATACCAGGAGCTGGTGAACAAATTAATTACCACCAGACAAAACCCGTTAGAATCTCTCACTGTGTTCATCACAAGATTGAAACAGTTGTTGACGATTTGCAACGAGGCAGCGACACAGAAGTATGGAGCTGAGGCAGTCCCTGCTGTGAAAACACAGCTGATGGATTTCGCCAAAAACGCTCTGAAAAGTGGAGTAACTAACCCACACCTGTGTCAATATTTGCTCACGCAGGGAGAAAGCGATCTAGAGTCACTAATTCAAAAAGCCCTGGACATGGAGAAATTACAACAAAGTGCTACATTCGTCCAGACTCCTCTGGTACAAGCTCCTCCAGTGGCGCCAGTAGATCCAGATCTACGAGTGCGAGCCTATTATAGAACTCCTTATTATCAAATGCCATCAACACCTATGTTCGCATCACCTCGAGCTCCAAATCCAACCCAGTTTTCACGCAATGTGAATAACCCAGGTCCATCACAGGCACGGCAAAGACCATTTACAAACACTGATGCCAGAAACTCGGATACAGATGCACTGGTCCGTAACATCACGTGTAATTTCTGCCAGCGAAAGGGTCATACATATACAGATTGCCTTAAGCGCAAGAACACCCCTTTCTGCTCAAACTGCAAAATCTATGGACATGACGTCCGTGATTGCAGAAAAAGTCAACAGACCCAACAAATTGTTCCTCCACGCCTCTCCAACAGACCTACACAGGATCAACACAACACAAAGAGTCCTCAAGTCTTCAATATAAGACTCAAATGCACCTTTTGTGGTCGCCGAGGACATGCAGACGAAGACTGCCGCCAGAAGAAAAAATGGGAAGCCCGGAGTCAGGGAAACGACATGCAGTCGACCCAAAACTCCCTGGCTCGACTATAAACCCAACTAAAAAATTAAAAGGGTCACCTCAAGCGCCCGAATCCGGCGTCCCTACAGTGAAACTTCCACTGGACATAAGCCTTAACGGCCATACAAAACTAGTAGTGGACACTGGCGCTGAGGTTAGTATTATTAAGAAAAGAGCAATTAAAGACCTCAAGATAATTAATTCCAATGAGGCATGCACTTTACAGACCCCTTTTGGAACCGGAAAGACATTGGGAAATTGCAAGGGCAACTTCAATTTTAAAAATAAAATTCCCTGCAAGTTTCAGGTGGTACAAAACCTGCCAGGTCTTTCCGATGACGGCCTTTTAGGAAACGATTTCCTATCAAACAATTGTAATGTTGAAGGCCCAAATAGAGCACTCAAGTTTCCTTGTACGGAAACAAATCCCGAAGAGTTCACCGTGCCCTTGTCATGCAAAACGGACAAGCTGTATTCCAGAAAAGCAGTCGAAGTGAGGTCACTTGCTGAAAAGATGGAACCTAAACAGGTTAAGCTATCTACATGCAGTGTCTCCAAGGCATCTCAACAGAGTAATGCTGGCTGCCAGGTTCAACAAGAGCCGACGGAATACGAAAAGAGCTGTCTGGGTGATCAAGAAACCAGCGATATGAGGCAGCATCTGGTTACTTTAGAGGAACCAATATGCATACCTGCTAGGTCACAAATTATCACCACAGTCCCGTTACGAGTGAAGGAAGAAATGCTCTGTTTATCTAAAGAGATAGGCGACGGAGTCTTCCTGGCCAACAGTTTACTCCCTACTGGGAAAGAAACAGTGCTAGTTGCCATACTCAACATTAACAATTTTAAAGTAGTCATCAACAGTTTATTATTACAACTGCTCCCTATACATGACTACGCCGTCATCCCAATAGGAGAAGCCACTGATACACAACACGTTCTCAAGCCGAATAAATCGCAAGCGAGTAACACAAACATCAGTGAGCCTCCCAAGGCAGAACAGAAGTCAAGCAAAACTTCTTTCTCCAGAATACCTAGATATAAGTTACTAACGCGGCCCAAGAGCCCCATACAAGACGTGTGCGAGCTCAGTAAGACCCGAACAGAGGCAGCAATGACTCCACCGTCCAATAGAGTAAATTATAAAAAAATTTCGAGGCCCAAGAGCCCTATAAAAGATGCGAGCGAGATCCAGAAGCCGATAAACAAGATGCCGAGGACTCCTCCGTCCAGTTTACCTAGATTTAAGATATATACGAGGCCAAAGAGCCCTATAACAGATGCGGGTGAGCTCAGTAAGACCTACTCTCAGGCAAAGACGACTCCACCACCCAACCAAGTTAGTGTTAAGAAACAACAGTGGCCCAAGAGCCCTATCACGAGTGCGTGCGAGCTCAGTAAGACCTACTTAAAGGCAAAGTCGACTCCACCACTTAATAAAATTAGTATTAAGAATACAAGGTGCCCCCTGAGCCCGATAAAAGACGCGTGCGAGATCCGTAAGACCTCATTGAAGGCAAAGTTGGCTCCACCGTCAAATAGTATTAAGAGAACCAATTTTTCACGGCCTATTAGCCAAAATACAAAAGCGTGCGAGTACTTGGACCAATGTAAAGTACCCCTAAATTACGGTACTCCACCAATAAAAGAGCAGGAAGCACATGCCCTGCCGACTAGTAAAGTAAGTAAAAATAATCACAAAAAAAGGTTACAACAACCTAAAACTAACATAAGCTTTTCGGAAAACACAGCTATCTTACAACACGTAAAATACTTATTTCCGGATCATGAAGATCCCACACATACTCCGCGAGTCAACAGGTTAGACCAAGAGCTCAGCCTAGACCCAAATCTAAATGCGGAAGAAAAGGCTTCGATATCCGAACTCTGCTACGAGTACAACGATATCTTCTTTCTAAAAGGTGATAAGCTCACATACACAAATGCTATCACCCACAATATCCCTTTAATACAAGATCAAGCGCCCATAAACCAAAAGGCCTACAGATTACCAGAGACCCAGAGACAAGTAATCAACGAGCAATTAAGAGAAATGCTAGACAACGGGATAGTCCAAACTAGCAAAAGCCCTTGGAATTCACCCTTATTAGTTGTCCCCAAAAAGGCGGGACCCGATGGTGAAAAAAGGTGGCGCGTCGTTGTCGATTTTCGTAAATTGAATGAAAAGACAATTGGCGACGCATTTCCGCTACCCCGAATCGAGGATATTCTTGACCAACTAGGTCATGCCAGGTACTTTACCACTCTCGATTTGGCCAACGGCTATCATCAAGTCTTAGTCGACAAAAAAGATCGACATAAGACCGCTTTTAGCACTAATTACGGGCACTACGAATTTAAGCGTATGCCATTCGGACTCAAAGGAGCTCCCGCTACATTCCAACGCCTCATGAACTTCGTTCTGACAGGCCTACAAGGCCTCGAATGTTTCGTTTATCTTGACGACATCGTCATTTACGGGAAAAACCTAAATGACCACAATGATAAACTTCGCAAAGTCTTCGACAAATTGAGAGAGAACAACCTCAAACTGCAGCCAGAGAAGTGCCAGTTCTTGAGAAGAGAAGTTGTTTACCTAGGTCACAAATGCTCTAGCGAAGGTGCATTACCAGACCCCAGCAAAACGGCCTGCGTCCAAACATTTCCTGTTCCCAGAACAGTAATGCAAGTTCAGTCCTTTTTAGGACTCGCCAATTACTACAGGAAGTTCATTCCGGACTTCTCTAAAATCGTTCGTCCAATCACGAATTTACTCCGCAAGGACGTAAAATTCAATTGGACCGAGAAATGCCAAGAAGCATTTCAAAGCATTAAAAATGCTCTAATTTCCCCACCACTTTTAATCTATCCAGATTTCTCTAAACCCTTCAACCTCACAACGGACGCCAGTAACGAAGCATTAGGCGCTGTACTTTCCCAAGGAGAAGTGGGAAAAGACCAACCTATCGCCTATGCAAGCCGAACGCTGAACAAAGCCGAGAGAAATTACTCCACCATTGAAAAGGAGTTATTGGCTATAGTCTGGGCCACTAGGAATTTCCGATGCTACCTCCAAGGCAGGAAATTCACGGTCTATACTGACCACAAGCCTCTCAAAGGTGTCTTTAACGTTAAAGACCCGACTTCCCGTTTGGTGAGATTTCACCACAAATTATCAGAATTCGATTATACCATCGAATATAAACCAGGGAAGTATAATACCAATGCGGATGCATTAAGCCGCATTCCACAAGTATTAATCGAAGACAATACAGGCAACACTTTTACGGTACAAGCCCAAGTCCACCACACTATGGACTCAGATGTGGAGGAAAACATTTCCCCAAGTAAAAAGATAACAAAGAAACCCGCTCATTGCTTCGCCGTGACCAGAGCTCAAAACCAAAAAGCCCAAGAGGCCAATACTAGCTCCAGCGCTGAAACACCGCCCACGGCAGCGGAAGATAAAGAAACTAAACTCCCAGAGGCGGAAATACAACCCCCTGCTACGCTTGAACAAGAAATAAGTCCAGTCAAGGCACCTGAGATAATCACGAGCCCCAAGGAAGTTCAAACAATCCTAAAGGATTACCACGACTCTCCTTTCGGCGGCCATCAGGGTGTCATTAAGACTTATAAAAGAATCAGACGCAAGTATTGGTGGAGACACATGCTTAGCGATATAAAAAAGTACATAAAAAAATACCCTAAGTGCCAAACAATGAAGGCATCGCCACAATTCAAGATGCCAATGGTAATAACGGACATCGCAGAACAACCTTTCGACAAGGTTTACCTCGATATAGTAGGTCCACTAGAAGAGACCATATCAGGTAATAAATATATCTTAACTTTCCAAGATAATCTCACCAAGTTTGTCGATTGGTATGCCATACCAAATGGAGAAGCAGTAACGGTGGCGCAAATCTTTTTCAATGAGATTGTCACGCGTTATCGCATTCCAAAGAGAATAGTCACCGATCAGGGAACTAATTTCCTGAGTGAGCTATTCAAGAAGGTCTGCAAACTGCTAAAGGTAAAGAAGTTACAAACTTCCGCATACCATCCACAGTCTAATGGAGCACTAGAACGTGCCCATAGACCATTAATCGAATATCTGCGTACAATCGTAGACGAAAATCCCAAAACATGGGATCAATTCCTACGAACCGCTGCATTCGTGTACAATAACAGTGTACACGAGGGTACTAAACTAACCCCGATGGATTGTCTTTACGGCTTCACAGCGGATGTCCCAACTAATTTAAAACGGGACCCTGAGCCCGTATATAACCACGAAAGTTATTACCATATGCTCAAATACAGATTACAAAAATCATATACCACGGCTCGTAAAAATCTCTTAGCCAGCAAACAACGCTCAAAGGCATATTACGACAAAACAATCAGGCCTCTCACTTTCCACCTAGGAGACAAAGTCCTCCTCAAAAGTGAAAGCCGCAAACACAAATTGTCTCAAATCTGGGTTGGCCCATATCTGGTAATCAACGTACCTAGTCCAACAAACACTACCATAAAAATAGGCAAACGGCAGGTTGTAGTACACAACAACCGTTTAAAGCCCTATTACGAGTAGTACACTGGTACATACACCTTTAGAAAATAAGTCCCACTGAAACAAATTTTCGCCAGTTAAACTAATAACTACCTACTTAAAGGTTCCGTACTCGGGATTACTCCCTATGACCCATGAAGTCAAACTTTACCTAAATTTTATTTAAATTAATAAAAAATACGCTACGTAAATAAAACTGAACATATAACAAATAAACCCTTACTCTCTGAGTGAATTAAATACTCTACCAATAAAATTTTTCTTGCTTGCCTTGACTTGCATCCTTCATACCTTGCCTTGAGAATTTCGTATTCCGCTTCATGAGTTACTTTTTACTCATTGTTGTAAATTAACCAATTCCCTAATTAAACTTTTGAAAGAATACAATGCTCATCTTTTGACGAGATTTAGCAGGAACCGGCTTACAGTCCTCCTATCCTGTTCTACCTCGTCTTTCTTTTAGCAAGTAAGCCCCCATTATACAAATTATCAACGATTTAATTAAGCAATACTATACCTAAATGTTATATGCTATTTAGTATAACTAACTGACTAAAGAAGCCTATCCTTCATTTTCTACAGAGCATGAAGCACATATTGGTGTTAATATGCTGCTTCCATCTGGCAATGGGACAAACTCAAACGGAAGCCTACACAATAAGTCCCCTGAACAATACAGGAATACTGTATGAGGACTTAGGAAAATTACAAGTATACCACAGTACATGGAATATACTAACGGAGATCAACCTAAGGGAACTGGACAACCAAACGCTTATGGCAGAACAGGCGGAGCACTTAGTTCACCGACTATGTTCGAATCGCTCTCAAACCGATGAGCTATGCCTGGTACAGCAAAAACACGTTCATTCTCTCTTAGAAAATATCAAGAGAAGAACAAGTGTCATTCGAGAAGTGGTCCCCAAATCAAGATCAACAAGATCCATCTTCGATGGAATAGGCAATGCAATGCACTACCTATTCGGGACCATGGACAGCACTAATGAACAAGAGGTATACAGTCGACTCGAGGAGCTCGAAACAAATACAAAAGCACTAGCCGACCTGGAAAGACAGCAGATCAGTGTAGTCAAAACTACACTACAACAAATTCAAAAGCCACTGACATCTCTGCAGGAAAGACAACGTCAAATAAATCTCCAGGTAAATAGAATGCAAAATATCACTGATGATTTACTAATGAGACAATTAAGGCAGGAGATAATTTCAAACCTGACCTTACAAATTGTCGAAATTGAGTACAGGCAACAAGCCTTACTCGACATAATAATCTCCAGTAAAAATCACCAGTTGCATCCGCTAGTGGTGTCTCCCAAAAGTTTATTAGAGATATACCACAAGTCCCACGCTACTTGCCCAGATGCACAAAATTGTCTCTCCCTGTTATATCAGACAGCGGAAACAAAGGCTCGTATAGTCCAAGACAAATTAGTTATTAGAATACAACTTCCGATTTTCAATTTACCACGAATGAAGTTGTATAGGAAACATAGTTTCCCTATCCATGTTAATAAAAAACAATCATTGTTACCCGAAATACAGTACTCGCACGTAGCGCACCAGGTACAGACACAGGATATTCTATTATTAAAAACACAAGATCTTAAAATCTTCAAAAAGATCACTCAATCTTCCAAAGAGGACACTTACATCGCTAAGCTAGGCATTCCCATAACAAAGGCTACAATATCCAAAGAATGCGTAGTGAAGCTGCTCTTTAATCCATTAAAGGAAGAGCCACAGTGTCAATTTAGAGCGCAAATACCTCCCAGAGACCTACTTATTAAATTAAGTAAACCAAATTCTTGGATATTCTCGTTGATAGAACCAACAATTGTACACCTTCAGTGTACCCAACAATTCCTAACTTCAAAAATAGAAGGCCAAGGAATAATTACTATCAACCATCCCTGTCAATTACAAGTAGGATCACAAATCCTACATTATGAGGCAGAGAATATCCAGCAATTGAGTCTCAAACAACCCAACTACTTCCCAAATATCGCTCCATTAGAGCAAATGGTAGAAAAATATCTTAATGAAACCAAAGAAAAAATACCGTCGGAAGAAATACAGACAGAACTATATTCAGGAGATGACACTAACAGCATCATCCTAGAAGGTACCCAGTCATTAAAAGAACTGGACAAAAAATTAGAAAAAATAGTTCCTCATATCAGTCACCACCCTACACATGTCCTAGCTGCAACATCAGTATCCTTAACTGGTGTTGTCATCACATGTATGGTACTGTACCTGGTCGCCAAATGGCTAGTCCCATTCATAAAAAATTATCGTTCACGCAAGCCTAAGAAAACCCCAGAGGCGGAGGAACAAAGCAAACAATTCGAAATAATCGAACCTACCCCTCTAAAAAGGACCCGCACCCTACCACCTACTAGGTCAGTGCAAGTGGTATAGTGTCACCACTTCAAACGGTCATAAGCACTATCACTAATAGTAGAGCACCTAGAAAATAAATGTAAGCGGTTTCAATAAACCCTAATAAATAATTTAAAAAAGAGATGTAAGAATAAAAACCAAATGAAAAAAAAAATATATATATAGTAAATAAATTAGAGTAAGATAAATTAGGGTACTAAAAACATAAGTACATAATACAAACCCCAAGGGAAAGAAAAAAGATACTCTCCCTCGCTAGCGTTAACGAATAAATATAACAATAAACAATATAAATACAATAAATGATAGTAGATAGAGATAACAAATAGAAAATAAATAGAGTTAATAAAATAAATATATAACAAAAATAACATACCATAGAAACTATATAACCACTAACATTAGAATAAAACGTAAATTTTTTTTTTGCATAAAGAAAATAAGTAAATAAATAAGAATAGAATAGGAATGAATATTTGAAAACAAACTTTAGAAAATAAGATGACAAAATCCCTTTTTGTAAAATAAGAAAATATGTCAAGCCAAAAACCAGTGCCAATCCGATCAAGAACCGAACGACCGCGCCGACTAAATTAAGAGCCAAACACAAAAAAATCCTGAAAGGTGAATAGGAACATTAAAATAAAACTCATTTTTTTTTAAAGGGAAGAAACTTATATTTATTAATTATGAAGAAGAAGAAGGGATAGGATAGATACAAATTTTTCAATAAAAAATAAATAAAAAAAAGAAGGGGGCACATTGATGCACTTAGATGGCTGGCTCTTCAAGATCCCAGTTCTCTGAACCTGTCACGTCGCCGACAAAATCTTCAGAGTCCCAATCGTCGGAAGCCGCGGGTTCTAACGCGACCTCGCCATATCCAAGTGGTGGCTCAGCATGATCTGCGTCCTCTTCTGATCCTGATGGAGAGCCAGGTGGAGTTGCGAAGAACATGGCATAAAGCGCCGCCACGGGGTCAGACTCAGAAAACATGCAACATCCGCAAAAACCATACCCCCACTAATAACAAGGGTGCCACCTGAAAGTTTAAAATAAAGCATTAGCTAAAACCCAAGGATTTTATTTCTCTTTCGTTTACTCAGCTTACCTGAAGCGGACCAGCCCATACCGCCATGAGGAATGGTAAACAAATTGGCCATATAAGTATGACCGGCCTCAGCAGGCTCCATCCAGGAAACCGCGGGCTCGGCATCCCGCTCGTGTAACAAAAGCTTGATGGGTCCCTGCCAATTGCGAGCTACCCGGGAGATACAAATACTGGTAATTCGGGCTGTTAGTAGGCTCGGGGGATACCAGGGATTTCGACCTAGCGCAACTCGGAACGTCATGTTGAATGAGCCAAAAATCTTAGTGCAATGCCCAAATTTCTTATATGTTCCCGACCATCGATATATAAACAAAATCTTTCTCAACTGAGATAAGACGGACGGCATTAATCAAGAAAATTAAAACCTAAACATCTGGTCAATGCAATTGCGCTGACGTGCACAAAGTGATTTCCGTCTACACCTTCCCCTGAGTATTATTCCTCTTCAAAGAATAATACTCTTTTTCGAAGGGGGAAGGATTGTTATATATCTAAATTGTCTAAAATAGATATTTTAAAAATAATTATAATTGATTAAATTTATTTAACCAACATACATAAGTATAAAGCTAATCATGCTTAAAATATGGTTAGCTTATCTCTCTGCAAAGCGAAAAATTGCCATCAGCAATTTCGTCACATTCCTTTGCACAAAACCAAAATATTTTCCCATAAGAACGACTTGGGAAAAATAGAAGTTTTAAGTTTCATCCCAAGTCGTTTCATTAGAAAAAAAACAAAAGCCCCACGACAAATCGTACCTTCAGTAAGATTTGTCGTAAATACGATATGTATGTACATACATACAAACATACATATCGGGCGCATAAAATTTTACGTCGGTGAAGACTGAAATGATCAAGTCTTCACCGAAAAAGGCTCTTATCAGCGAATTGTCGCGAGCTGCATACATTGTGATCGCAACAATGTATGCACGATAGCACGACGATGGTTGGATATTTATGAAAATATCAAATTTCAATTCCAACCATCGTTCGTCGCGATAATTCTGGGCATGTTTAAACATGCCCAGCGGTAAATAATTTTCTCAGGATAGGAATGCTAATTAAGCACTTTCCTATCCTGAGCAACTAGACTTGCGATTACGAAAATCCAAGTCGAGTACAGTCGGTTTATTGGCATATTATCGGGCGGTCACGGAGTTTTAGCAATAACGAAAAGTTGTGAAATAGAAAGTTAGAAGTGAATAGAGAAAGTAATAAAGAATGGTTGTAAAAGGAAAAAAGTAGAGTTTTAGCAATAACGAAAAGTTGTGAAATAGAAAGTTAGAAGTGAATAGAGAAAGTAATAAAGAATGGTTGTAAAAGGAAAAAAGTAGTGTTTTAACAATAACGAAAAGTTGTGAAATAGAAAGTTTGAACCTAACAGAGAAAGTGTCAGCACCCGAGGTTTTCGTGTGACAACAAAATTGGATAAGGTGCTGCTAAGGTATTGACACCTGAAGCACCGACTGATTAGTGAGTACCCCCATATCTATAACAATTCCAACATAATAGACCGTTAAAACTTACCTAAGATGACGGGCTTTCGAAATCGAAAAGAAAAATTCGAAATTTCGAAATTCCTACCAGCGCAGCAAGAACATTTATTATGGGTTGGTAAAATTACTTCTTTTCTTAATTTTCTGGAAAAATTTCCCCTCCACCCCCTCCAAGTTTTCATACGTTCTATATGCGACTGCTTGAGGCGCATCTTTTCCGGGGAGGGGGAACTTTTGTCGGGGGAAGGGTGAGAATTTCTCTGAACAAAAACTGTAAAAAAAATGGTTTGTCATTCCCACACCCCCTTATACTTCTTCAAAAAAATCCCCCTACCCCTCTATATCTTTCCCCTTCCTACCCCGCAGATACAC
Source organism: Dioctria rufipes (assembly GCA_963924295.1). Taxonomy (NCBI): domain Eukaryota; kingdom Metazoa; phylum Arthropoda; class Insecta; order Diptera; family Asilidae; genus Dioctria; species Dioctria rufipes. Next base: position 176,709,185 of record OZ002740.1, on the reverse strand, counting down.
GCCATATACACTCCCACCACTTTCCCCGCAAAACTTAATTTTGTTTTTGCACGTACAATTGTACTATTACTAATTATTCTATTCCAACATGTCACACCGCTAAAAGATACCCTTGCTAACTGGCTTTATAAATGTAAAAAAAAAAATTGGAATATCCGAGCGCAGCAAGAGCATTTGTCCAACGGGTGCTAAAATGCGTTCTTTTTTCATTTTTCCTCATACATTTCCCCTCCACTCCCTCAAGATTTTTGCCCCTCATATATGCGCCTGTTAAGCCTTCATCATTCACGGGTGGAAAGAAAATTGTTTGCGGGAAGGTGGGAAATTTCCCTGAACAAAAACTGAAAAAATAACGATTTGCTCTACCCCCACCCCCCTTATACTTCTCCTAAAAATTCATCCCACCACTCTATACGTTACCCCTTCCTACCCCGCAGATTTATTGTGATTTTTTTATGATTTTTGACTCTATTACGAGTTTCGTCCCGGGGTACTTTAGGGTGCGGGGTTGGTACCCCCGGTATTTTAGGGTGGTAAAATTCGTGCTTTTCTTAATTTTTTTTAAAAATTTTCCCTCCGCATCCCAAAATTTTTTCTAAGCCCTATATGCGCCTGCTTAGGGTACATCTTTTCCGGGGAGGGGGAATTTTTTTGGGGGGAAGGGGGAGAATTTCTCTGAACAAAAACTGTAAAAAAAACGGTTTGTCCTTCAGGCACCCCCCTTATACTTCTCCTAAAAATTCATCCTACCACTCTATACGTTGCCCCTTCCTACCCCGCAGATTTATTGTGATTTTTTTATGATTTTTGACTCTATTACGAGTTTCGTCCCGGGGAACTTTAGGGTGCGGGGTTGGTACCCCCGGAGGGGGGGTTATTCTTATACACTATGTTGCATATCACATGAAAGGTCTCGGCGAGTACTATCGGACGGTGTACTCTTTTTTCCAATCTGGAGAGCTTCGTTGAATGAAATTTTTTAAATTAAATCCCCATACAATTTCATCCCCACCCCATAGCTCGGCTAAATATCATCCGATTTGCAAAATTCCTTCTGCTTATTTATTTTTTATTTTTTTCAGATTTTTTGAGCATATCTTCTTTACCCTCCCAATTACGTTCCCAAATTTAATTTTCGATGGCCAAATTTCGGTCTGAAATATACATTTCGAAACTTAATTAAACGAATTGTTGAATAATCCAATTTTTTTATTTTTTATGAATGCGCACGTATCGGAAGATTATCTATACTAAATTTCAGGAAGATTGCATTTCATTTACTTATTTAAAAAAATAATAAAATCTATTCAAGTTTTGCATGACCACTCAGCGCACCTGCCGGTGGTCCCTGACAACTCACGGGCATACGAGCTACCTATACAGATAACTACATACCTCCTCTGTGCTTGGTATTTTATTTGAAGGAATTTGCTGCTTTTCTTCACATTCTATGCCAATTTAACTGCGGCAACCCCCGCGAAAATTTCCAAATTTGAGCATTTTTTTACTTTCTCCCGTACCCCGGCATGCGGGTACTTTTTGGAAAGGTCTAGGCGAGTACATTGCAGAAAAAAAACTCACTTCTTTATTCCACCCCACTTTTCGTTCGATTTGGCGCCAAAAACCGTTATTTTTTAATTACGATTTCAAGCTTTTTGCTAAATGCTGCAACCTAGAGGGATTTTCTTGAACTGTTTGCAACAAGTTTTGTAGGGATAATAATCACAGGTTTATCTGCTATTTCACAAAGTTTATCTCAGTCCAATATGGCATCTCTCGGAATAGTTACAAAGATATATATCAGCTGAGTACATAATCTTCGGCGCAGGACACATGCATTGTTTGTGTATTGCCAAAATCAAATCGTGTCAACTTTTACATTTTATTTTTCAATAATTAAATACTACATAAAACGGCTAATAAGATTGCATTCACAGTTAGAATACATTATGAACAAATTATCGGAGAAAACAATCACGAAGTTGATATTCGGTACTCCCGATATAAATGGACCATCCACTATCTTAATTTTTCCATCACTCTGCTTTAGGTAATAATAACATTTTATCATATAACTCCTTCATTATTATTACTTTTTTATCTAACCATGGGGGTTCCGTTCCACGAAAGGCTTTCCATTAAACATAGTGATAAGTGTGACTCGAAGTTAGCAATTTAACGAGGATCCACAATCTTAATTTTCTCCATCCCTCTGCTTTACGTAATAATAAGATTTTATCACATAACTCCTTCATAATAATTACTCTTTTATCTAACCAGGGGGGTTCGGGGGGTGGAACCCCCCGTTACGCGAAAGGCTTTCCGTTAAACACAGTGATCAGTGCGACTCGAAGTTAGCAATTTAACGAGCATCCGCAATCATAATTATTTTCATCCCTCTGCTTTAGGTAATAATAACATTTTATCATACGATGTCTCCTTCATTATAGTTACTCTTTTATCTAACCAGGAGGGTTCGGGCGGTGCAACCCCCCGTTACGCGAAAGGCTTTCCATTAAATATAGTGATCAGTGCGACTCGAAGTTAACCATTTAACGAGAATCCACAATCTTAATTTTTTGCATCCCTCTGCTTTAGGTAATAACAAAATACTGTTATATCACTCCTTAATTATTATTACTCTTTTATCTTACCAGAGGGGTTCGGGGGGTGGAACCCCCCATTACGCGAAAGGCTTTTCACTGCATACAGTGATTAGTGCGACTTGTAGTTGGATCGCAACAATAATCGGCAATCCACCTGACCTTTCCGTCGATTTGGCACAAGCAACCGTTATTTTTGAATTGCTGAATCCACATTTTTGCTAACTTATGCCACCTCTCGGGACTTTCTTCAACTAATTCCAACATGCTATTGCAGCCATATTAATCGTTCAGATGTCTGCCATTTTTCACAATTTATTTCATGCTAATAGGACTACCCCTCCTCCTCCCCCCACTCTTTAAAAGGATATGGAAAATGGAAAAATTTAAAAATAAAATCCAGACATTGCTCCACTCTTTTCTTCATAACTTCACTCCCTCTGCTCCGTTTTTCTTCATTCTTCTTTCAAATAGTAGCTAACCCATCCCCCCATCCTACTTCCACTGCTTTGGTCCCCCCCCCCCACCAGCACGCAGCGTAGCAAACGGGCACCATCTAGTCTTCCGCAGGCGCCACCAATAGTTCCAGTATAAGTAAAAAGTGATTTCGTCTTTTTGTAGGATTCTATCTCCTCCTACAGTTTTTAACCTACGACAATCATTTATATGTCATTGTACGGGAATCTTAACTGGCTATTAGATAGGGTACTTTTCGATTTCGAATTTCGAAAATGGAGGGGGTAATTTCGAAAAAACGCTTTTTTACCAAACTTTATACTTAAGTAGATCCCGTTATGGCGCATCTTCTGGTACTATTAGTTTTTGTGGGAGGGGCAAGCTCTGGGAGGGGCGGGGGTTCAAAGTTTCAACTTTAAGCGGCTATATTTTCTCAACCAAGCATCGTAGATCATTGTTTAATATCTTAAATGAAAGACATCAATTAGGTGAGTAACATAGTTGAATTTCATGGTCGTGCGGGAAGAGGAGAGGAAGTTAAGGGGGGTTGGAAAACGTAAAAATGGAAGGGGAATTCTCCATATATTTTGAAAACACATTACACCTATCTCCTCCGAAGATTACGGGCCGATTTTGTTCGGGTATTTTTTTTTTATTACATAATTCAGTCCGCTATCAGATAGGCTACTTTTTTTCCACCCGGGGGGTAGGGGGGGAAATTAGGCTCTTAAAATTCTTTTAATTTTCCAGGACCCATTTGAACTCGGACTATAGAGTGTGGGTCCTTAAACTTCTTAGAAAAAATTCAGCTATTCGGTGGGGTACTAGATTTCTCAAAATGTACTAGATTAAATTTTGACCCCCCGCGGGGAGCGCAGTATATTATCTAATTTTTTTTTAAAAACCTGAGAGTATGTCAGACGATAAGGTCTTACGACGTGCATACTTAGTTTTTTAGTACTGCACTATTTTCTATTCGAAGTGTAGTACTAGATCACCCAATTTTCAAATGAACATAACTCAGTAGGCTTTCGTCCAATCGGGAAGCGGTTTTTTTTATTCGCTTTTCCTTATTAAGTGCTATAAGTCGTGGAAGAAAGTTTTTCCAGGCGGGGGGTTATTTTAGGGTGGGGGTGGAAACACAACCAATTTTTCCAACACCTGTATTTTTGGCAAATTACAATCTTTCCATATGAAAAGTTAAACGCTAATACAACTTTTGAAATGCTAATAACTGATATAAATTTTTGTTGATTTTTATTTAAGGGGAGCGGGGTGGGAGGTGCCAAAGTGGTAAGGTACCAAAAATTTTATATGCTCACAACTGCCGTAATTATAAACCGATTTCAATGAAATTCGAACACGTAATACACATATATAGTGGCCATCTTTTGCCGTTCTTAGATTTTCGAATTTCGAAAATTCTTAGTACCAAATTTTAGATTTTTCGAAAAATTCGACGTTTTTTCAAAGCACGATTTTATACTCTTAGTTATTATTAAATTCCAACCTAACAGACCGCTAAAACTTACTTAAGATAACGGGTTTTCTTAATCAAAAGAAAATTCGAAATTTCGAAATTCCTACCAGCGCAGCAAGAGCATTCATTTTAGGGTGGTAAAATTCGTGCTTTTCTTAATTTTTTTGAAAAATTTTCCCTCCGCATCCCAAAATTTTTTCTAAGCCCTATATGCGCCTGCTTAGGGTACATCTTTTCCGGGGAGGGGGATTTTTTTTGGGGTGAAGGGGGAGAATTTCTCTGAACAAAAACTGTAAAAAAAACGGTTTGTCCTTCAGGCACCCCCCTTATACTTCTCCTAAAAATTCATCCTACCACTCTATACGTTGCCCCTTCCTACCCCGCAGATTTATTGTGATTTTTTTATGATTTTTGACTCTATTACGAGTTTCGTCCCGGGGAACTTTAGGGTGCGGGGTTGGTACCCCCGGAGGGGGGGTTATTCTTATACACTATGTTGCATATCAAATTAAAGGTCTCGGCGAGTACTATCGGACGGTGTACTCTTTTTTCCAATCTGGAGAGCTTCGTTGAATGAAATTTTTTAAATTAAATCCCCATACAATTTCATCCCCACCCCATAGCTCGGCTAAATATCATCCGATTTGCAAAATTCCTTCTGCTTATTTATTTTTTATTTTTTTCAGATTTTTTGAGCATATCTTCTTTACCCTCCCAATTACGTTCCCAAATTTAATTTTCGATGGCCAAATTTCGGTCTGAAATATACATTTCGAAACTTAATTAAACGAATTGTTGAATAATCCAATTTTTTATTTTTTATGAATGCGCACGTATCGGAAGATTATCTATACTAAATTTCAGGAAGATTGCATTTCATTTACTTATTTTAAAAAAAATAAAATCTATTCAAGTTTTGCATGACCACTCAGCGCCACCTACCGGTGGTCCCTGACTACTCACGGGGATACGAGTTACATACTTAGATAACTACATACCTCCTCTGTGCTTGGCATTTTATTTGAAGGAATTTGCTGCTTTTCCTCACATTCTATGCCAATTTAACTGCGGCAACCCCCGCGAAAATTTCCAAATTTGAGTATTTTTCAAGGGGTAACCCATGAAAAAATCGCGTTTTTACTTTTTCGGCATGCGGGTACTTTTTGGAAAGGTCTAGGCGAGTACATTGCAGAAAAAAAACTCACTTCTTTATTCCACCCCACTTTTCGTTCGATTTGGCGCCAAAAACCGTTATTTTTTAATTACGATTTCAAGCTCTTTGCTAAATGCTGCAACCTAGAGGGATTTTCTTGAACTATTTGCAACAAGTTTTGTAGGCATAATAATCACAGGTTTATCTGCTATTTCACAAAGTTTATCTCAGTCCAATATGGCATCTCTCGGAATAGTTACAAAGATATATATCAGCTGAGTACATAATCTTCGGCGCAGGACACATGCATTGTTTGTGTATTGCCAAAATCAAATCGTGTCAACTTTTACATTTTATTTTTCAATAATTAAATACTACATAAAACGGCTAATAAGATTGCATTCACAGTTAGAATACATTATGAACAAATTATCGGAGAAAAAAATCACGAAGTTGATATTCGGTACTCCCGATATAAATGGACCATCCACTATCTTAATTTTTCCATCACTCTGTTTTAGGTAATAATAACATTTTATCATATGACTCCTTCATTATTATTACTCTTTTATCTAACCATGGGGGTTCCGTTCCACGAAAGGCTTTCCATTAAACATAGTGATAAGTGTGACTCGAAGTTAGCAATTTAACGAGGATCCACAATCTTAATTTTTTCCATCCCTATGCTTTACGTAATAATAAGATTTTATCACATAACTCCTTCATAATAATTACTCTTTTATCTAACCAGGGGGGTTCGGGGGGTGGAACCCCCCGTTACGCGAAAGGCTTTCCGTTAAACACAGTGATCAGTGCGACTCGAAGTTAGCAATTTAACGAGCATCCGCAATCATAATTATTTTCATCCCTCTGCTTTAGGTAATAATAACATTTTATCATATGATGTCTCCTTCATTATAGTTACTCTTTTATCTAACCAGGGGGGTTCGGGCGGTGCAACCCCCGTTACGCGAAAGGCTTTCCATTAAATATAGTGATCAGTGCGACTCGAAGTTAACCATTTAACGAGAATCCCCCGCGGGGAGCGCAGTATATTATCTAATTTTTTTTTAAAAACCTGAGAGTATGTCAGACGATAAGGTCTTACGACGTGCATACTTAGTTTTTTAGTACTGCACTATTTTCTATTCGAAGTGTAGTACTAGATCACCCAATTTTCAAATGAACATAACTCAGTAGGCTTTCGTCCAATCGGGAAGCGGTTTTTTTTATTCGCTTTTCCTTATTAAGTGCTATAAGTCGTGGAAGAAAGTTTTTCCAGGCGGGGGGTTATTTTAGGGTGGGGGTGGAAACACAACCAATTTTTCCAACACCTGTATTTTTGGCAAATTACAATCTTTCCATATGAAAAGTTAAACGCTAATACAACTTTTGAAATGCTAATAACTGATATAAATTTTTGTTGATTTTTATTTAAGGGGAGCGGGGTGGGAGGTGCCAAAGTGGTAAGGTACCAAAAATTTTATATGCTCACAACTGCCGTAATTATAAACCGATTTCAATGAAATTCGAACACGTAATACACATATATAGTGGCCATCTTTTGCCGTTCTTAGATTTTCGAATTTCGAAAATTCTTAGTACCAAATTTTAGATTTTTCGAAAAATTCGACGTTTTTTCAAAGCACGATTTTATACTCTTAGTTATTATTAAATTCCAACCTAACAGACCGCTAAAACTTACTTAAGATAACGGGTTTTCTTAATCAAAAGAAAATTCGAAATTTCGAAATTCCTACCAGCGCAGCAAGAGCATTCATTTTAGGGTGGTAAAATTCGTGCTTTTCTTAATTTTTTTGAAAAATTTTCCCTCCGCATCCCAAAATTTTTTCTAAGCCCTATATGCGCCTGCTTAGGGTACATCTTTTCCGGGGAGGGGGATTTTTTTTGGGGTGAAGGGGGAGAATTTCTCTGAACAAAAACTGTAAAAAAAACGGTTTGTCCTTCAGGCACCCCCCTTATACTTCTCCTAAAAATTCATCCTACCACTCTATACGTTGCCCCTTCCTACCCCGCAGATTTATTGTGATTTTTTTATGATTTTTGACTCTATTACGAGTTTCGTCCCGGGGAACTTTAGGGTGCGGGGTTGGTACCCCCGGAGGGGGGGTTATTCTTATACACTATGTTGCATATCAAATTAAAGGTCTCGGCGAGTACTATCGGACGGTGTACTCTTTTTTCCAATCTGGAGAGCTTCGTTGAATGAAATTTTTTAAATTAAATCCCCATACAATTTCATCCCCACCCCATAGCTCGGCTAAATATCATCCGATTTGCAAAATTCCTTCTGCTTATTTATTTTTTATTTTTTTCAGATTTTTTGAGCATATCTTCTTTACCCTCCCAATTACGTTCCCAAATTTAATTTTCGATGGCCAAATTTCGGTCTGAAATATACATTTCGAAACTTAATTAAACGAATTGTTGAATAATCCAATTTTTTTATTTTTTATGAATGCGCACGTATCGGAAGATTATCTATACTAAATTTCAGGAAGATTGCATTTCATTTACTTATTTTAAAAAAAATAAAATCTATTCAAGTTTTGCATGACCACTCAGCGCCACCTACCGGTGGTCCCTGACTACTCACGGGGATACGAGTTACATACTTAGATAACTACATACCTCCTCTGTGCTTGGCATTTTATTTGAAGGAATTTGCTGCTTTTCCTCACATTCTATGCCAATTTAACTGCGGCAACCCCCGCGAAAATTTCCAAATTTGAGTATTTTTCAAGGGGTAACCCATGAAAAAATCGCGTTTTTACTTTTTCGGCATGCGGGTACTTTTTGGAAAGGTCTAGGCGAGTACATTGCAGAAAAAAAACTCACTTCTTTATTCCACCCCACTTTTCGTTCGATTTGGCGCCAAAAACCGTTATTTTTTAATTACGATTTCAAGCTCTTTGCTAAATGCTGCAACCTAGAGGGATTTTCTTGAACTATTTGCAACAAGTTTTGTAGGCATAATAATCACAGGTTTATCTGCTATTTCACAAAGTTTATCTCAGTCCAATATGGCATCTCTCGGAATAGTTACAAAGATATATATCAGCTGAGTACATAATCTTCGGCGCAGGACACATGCATTGTTTGTGTATTGCCAAAATCAAATCGTGTCAACTTTTACATTTTATTTTTCAATAATTAAATACTACATAAAACGGCTAATAAGATTGCATTCACAGTTAGAATACATTATGAACAAATTATCGGAGAAAAAAATCACGAAGTTGATATTCGGTACTCCCGATATAAATGGACCATCCACTATCTTAATTTTTCCATCACTCTGTTTTAGGTAATAATAACATTTTATCATATGACTCCTTCATTATTATTACTCTTTTATCTAACCATGGGGGTTCCGTTCCACGAAAGGCTTTCCATTAAACATAGTGATAAGTGTGACTCGAAGTTAGCAATTTAACGAGGATCCACAATCTTAATTTTTTCCATCCCTCTGCTTTACGTAATAATAAGATTTTATCACATAACTCCTTCATAATAATTACTCTTTTATCTAACCAGGGGGTTCGGGGGGTGGAACCCCCCGTTACGCGAAAGGCTTTCCGTTAAACACAGTGATCAGTGCGACTCGAAGTTAGCAATTTAACGAGCATCCGCAATCATAATTATTTTCATCCCTCTGCTTTAGGTAATAATAACATTTTATCATATGATGTCTCCTTCATTATAGTTACTCTTTTATCTAACCAGGGGGGTTCGGGCAGTGCAACCCCCGTTACGCGAAAGGCTTTCCATTAAATATAGTGATCAGTGCGACTCGAAGTTAACCATTTAACGAGAATCCACAATCTTAATTTTTTGCATCCCTCTGCTTTAGGTAATAACAAAATACTGTTATATCACTCCTTAATTATTATTACTCTTTTATCTTACCAGAGGGGTTCGGGCGGTGGAAACCCCCGTTACGCGAAAGGCTTTTCACTGCATACAGTGATTAGTGCGACTTGTAGTTGGATCGCAACAATAATCGGCAATCCACCTGACCTTTCCGTCGATTTGGCACAAGCAACCGTTATTTTTGAATTGCTGAATCCACATTTTTGCTAACTTATGCCACCTCTCGGGACTTTCTTCAACTAATTCCAACATGCTATTGCAGCCATATTAATCGTTCAGATGTCTGCCATTTTTCACAATTTATTTCATGCTAATAGGACTACCCTTCCTCCTCCCCCCCCACTCTTTAAAAGGATATGGAAAATGGAAAAATTTAAAAATAAAATCCAGACATTGCTCCACTCTTTTCTTCATAACTTCACTCCCTCTGCTCCGTTTTTCTTCATTCTTCTTTCAAATAGTAGCTAACCCATCCCCCCATCCTACTTCCTCTGCTTTGGCCCCCCCCCCCCACCAGCACGCAGCGTAGCAAACGGGCACCATCTAGTCTTCCGCAGGCGCCACCAATAGTTCCAGTATAAGTAAAAAGTGATTTCGTCTTTTCGTAGGATTCTATCTCCTCCTACAGTTTTTAACCTACGACAATCATTTATATGTCATTGTACGGGAATCTTAACTGGCTATTAGATAGGGTACTTTTCGATTTGGAATTTCGAAAATGGAGGGGGTAATTTCGAAAAAACGCTTTTTTACCAAACTTTATACTTAAGTAGATCCCGTTATGGCGCATCTTCTGGTACTATTAGTTTTTGTGGGAGGGGCAAGCTCTGGGAGGGGCGGGGGTTCAAAGTTTCAAATTTAAGCGGCTATATTTTCTCAACCAAGCATCGTAGATCATCGTTTAATATCTTAAATGAAAGACATCAATTAGGTGAGTAACACAGTTGAATTTCATGGTCGTGCGGGAAGAGGAGAGGAAGTTAAGGGGGGTTGGAAAACGTAAAAATGGAAGGGGAATTCTCCATATATTTTGAAAACACATTACACCTATCTCCTCCGAAGATTACGGGCCGATTTTGTTCGGGTATTTTTTTTTATTACATAATTCAGTCCGCTATCAGATAGGCTACTTTTTTCCACCCGGGGGGTAGGGGGGGAAATTAGGCTCTTAAAATTCTTTTAATTTTCCAGGACCCATTTGAACTCGGACTATAGAGTGTGGGTACTTAAACTTCTTAGAAAAAATTCAGCTATTCGGTGGTGTACTAGATTTTTCAAAATGTACTAGATTAAATTTTGACCCCCCGCGGGGAGCGCAGTATATTATCTAATTTTTTGAAAAAACCTGAGAGTATGTCAGACGATAAGGTCTTACGACGTGCATACTTAGTTTTTTAGTACTGCACTATTTTCTATTCGAAGTGTAGTACTAGATCACCCAATTTTCAAATGAACATAACTCAGTAGGCTTTCGTCCAATCGGGAAGCGGTTTTTTTTATTCGCTTTTCCTTATTAAGTGCTATAAGTCGTGGAAGAAAGTTTTTCCAGGCGGGGGGTTATTTTAGGGTGGGGGTGGAAACACAACCAATTTTTCCAACACCTGTATTTTTGGCAAATTACAATCTTTCCATATGAAAAGTTAAACGCTAATACAACTTTTGAAATGCTAATAACTGATATAAATTTTTGTTGATTTTTATTTAAGGGGAGCGGGGTGGGAGGTGCCAAAGTGGTAAGGTACCAAAAATTTTTTATGCTCACAACTGCCGTAATTATAAACCGATTTCAATGAAATTCGAACACGTAATACACATATATAGTGGCCATCTTTTGCCGTTCTTAGATTTTCGAATTTCGAAAATTCTTAGTACTAAATTTTAGATTTTTCGAAAAATTCGACGTTTTTTCAAAGCACGATTTTATACTCTTAGTTATTATTAAATTCCAACCTAACAGACCGCTAAAACTTACTTAAGATAACGGGTTTTCTTAATCAAAAGAAAATTCGAAATTTCGAAATTCCTACCAGCGCAGCAAGAGCATTTATTTTAGGGTGGTAAAATTCGTGCTTTTCTTAATTTTTTTGAAAAATTTTCCCTCCGCATCCCAAAATTTTTTCTAAGCCCTATATGCGCCTGCTTAGGGTACATCTTTTCCGGGGAGGGGGATTTTTTTTGGGATGAAGGGGAGAATTTCTCTGAACAAAAACTGTAAAAAAAACGGTTTGTCCTTCAGGCACCCCCCTTATACTTCTCCTAAAAATTCATCCTACCACTCTATACGTTGCCCCTTCCTACCCCGCAGATTTATTGTGATTTTTTTATGATTTTTGACTCTATTACGAGTTTCGTCCCGGGGAACTTTAGGGTGCGGGGTTGGTACCCCCGGAAGGGGGGTTATTCTTATACACTATGTTGCATATCAAATTAAAGGTCTCGGCGAGTACTATCGGACGGTGTACTCTTTTTTCCAATCTGGAGAGCTTCGTTGAATGAAATTTTTTAAATTAAATCCCCATACAATTTCATCCCCACCCCATAGCTCGGCTAAATATCATCCGATTTGCAAAATTCCTTCTGCTTATTTATTTTTTATTTTTTTCAGATTTTTTGAGCATATCTTCTTTACCCTCCCAATTACGTTACCAAATTTAATTTTCGATGGCCAAATTTCGGTCTGAAATATACATTTCGAAACTTAATTAAACGAATTGTTGAATAATCCAATTTTTTTATTTTTTATGAATGCGCACGTATCGGAAGATTATCTATACTAAATTTCAGGAAGATTGCATTTCATTTACTTATTTTAAAAAAAATAAAATCTATTCAAGTTTTGCATGACCACTCAGCGCCACCTACCGGTGGTCCCTGACTACTCACGGGGATACGAGTTACATACTTAGATAACTACATACCTCCTCTGTGCTTGGCATTTTATTTGAAGGAATTTGCTGCTTTTCTTCACATTCTATGCCAATTTAACTGCGGCAACCCCCGCGAAAATTTCCAAATTTGAGTATTTTTCAAGGGGTAACCCATGAAAAAATCGCGTTTTTACTTTCTCCCGTACCCCGGCATGCGGGTACTTTTTGGAAAGGTCTAGGCGAGTTCATTGCAGAAAAAAAAACTCACTTCTTTATTCCACCCCACTTTTCGTTCGATTTGGCGCCAAAAACCGTTATTTTTTAATTACGATTTCAAGCTCTTTGCTAAATGCTGCAACCTAGAGGGATTTTCTTGAACTATTTGCAACAAGTTTTGTAGGCATAATAATCACAGGTTTATCTGCTATTTCACAAAGTTTATCTCAGTCCAATATGGCATCTCTCGGAATAGTTACAAAGATATATATCAGCTGAGTACATAATCTTCGGCGCAGGACACATGCATTTTTTGGGTATTGCCAAAATCAAATCGTGTCAACTTTTACATTTTATTTTTCAATAATTAAATACTACATAAAACGGCTAATAAGATTGCATTCACAGTTAGAATACATTATGAACAAATTATCGGAGAAAAAAATCACGAAGTTGATATTCGGCACGCAGCGTAGCAAACGGGCACCATCTAGTCTTCCGCAGGCGCCACCAATAGTTCCAGTATAAGTAAAAAGTGATTTCGTCTTTTCGTAGGATTCTATCTCCTCCTACAGTTTTTAACCTACGACAATCATTTATATGTCATTGTACGGGAATCTTAACTGGCTATTAGATAGGGTACTTTTCGATTTCGAATTTCGAAAATGGAGGGGGTAATTTCGAAAAAACGCTTTTTTACCAAACTTTATACTTAAGTAGATCCCGTTATGGCGCATCTTCTGGTACTATTAGTTTTTGTGGGAGGGGCAAGCTCTGGGAGGGGCGGGGGTTCAAAGTTTCACCTTTAAGCGGCTATATTTTCTCAACCAAGCATCGTAGATCATCGTTTAATATCTTAAATGAAAGACATCAATTAGGTGAGTAACATAGTTGAATTTCATGGTCGTGCGGGAAGAGGAGAGGAAGTTAAGGGGGGTTGGAAAACGTAAAAATGGAAGGGGAATTCTCCATATATTTTGAAAACACATTACACCTATCTCCTCCGAAGATTACGGGCCGATTTTGTTCGGGTATTTTTTTTTTATTACATAATTCAGTCCGCTATCAGATAGGCTACTTTTTTCCACCCGGGGGGTAGGGGGGGAAATTAGGCTCTTAAAATTCTTTTAATTTTCCAGGACCCATTTGAACTCGGACTATAGAGTGTGGGTACTTACACTTCTTAGAAAAAATTCAGCTATTCGGTGGTGTACTAGATTTTTCAAAATGTACTTGATTAAATTTTGACCCCCCGCGGGGAGCGCAGTATATTATCTAATTTTTTGAAAAAACCTGAGAGTATGTCAGACGATAAGGTCTTACGACGTGCATACTTAGTTTTTTAGTACTGCACTATTTTCTATTCGAAGTGTAGTACTAGATCACCCAATTTTCAAATGAACATAACTCAGTAGGCTTTCATCCAATCGGGAAGCGGTTTTTTTTATTCGCTTTTCCTTATTAAGTGCTATAAGTCGTGGAAGAAAGTTTTTCCAGGCGGGGGATATTTTAGGGTGGGGGTGGAAACACAACCAATTTTTCCAACACCTGTATTTTTGGCAAATTACAATCTTTCCATATGAAAAGTTAAACGCTAATACAACTTTTGAAATGCTAATAACTGATATAAATTTTTGTTGATTTTTATTTAAGGGGAGCGGGGTGGGAGGTGCCAAAGTGGTAAGGTACCAAAAATTTTTTATGCTCACAACTGCCGTAATTATAAACCGATTTCAATGAAATTCGAACACGTAATACACATATATAGTGGCCATCTTTTGCCGTTCTTAGATTTTCGAATTTCGAAAATTCTTAGTACTAAATTTTAGATTTTTCGAAAAATTCGACGTTTTTTCAAAGCACGATTTTATACTCTTAGTTATTATTAAATTCCAACCTAACAGACCGCTAAAACTTACTTAAGATAACGGGTTTTCTTAATAAAAAGAAAATTCGAAATTTCGAAATTCCTACCAGCGCAGCAAGAGCATTTATTTTAGGGTGGTAAAATTCGTGCTTTTCTTAATTTTTTTGAAAAATTTTCCCTCCGCATCCCAAAATTTTTTCTAAGCCCTATATGCGCCTGCTTAGGGTACATCTTTTCCGGGGAGGGGGATTTTTTTTGGGATAAAGGGGGAGAATTTCTCTGAACAAAAACTGTAAAAAAACGGTTTGTCCTTCAGGCACCCCCCTTATACTTCTCCTAAAAATTCATCCTACCACTCTATACGTTGCCCGTTCCTACCCCGCAGATTTATTGTGATTTTTTTATGATTTTTGACTCTATTACGAGTTTCGTCCCGGGGAACTTTAGGGTGCGGGGTTGGTACCCCCGGAGGGGGGGTTATTCTTATACACTATGTTGCATATCAAATTAAAGGTCTCGGCGAGTACTATCGGACGGTGTACTCTTTTTTCCAATCTGGAGAGCTTCGTTGAATGAAATTTTTTAAATTAAATCCCCATACAATTTCATCCCCACCCCATAGCTCGGCTAAATATCATCCGATTTGCAAAATTCCTTCTGCTTATTTATTTTTTATTTTTTTCAGATTTTTTGAGCATATCTTCTTTACCCTCCCAATTACGTTCCCAAATTTAATTTTCGATGGCCAAATTTCGGTCTGAAATATACATTTCGAAACTTAATTAAACGAATTGTTGAATAATCCAATTTTTTTATTTTTTATAAATGCGCACGTATCGGAAGATTATCTATACTAAATTTCAGGAAGATTGCATTTCATTTACTTATTTTAAAAAAATAAAATCTATTCAAGTTTTGCATGACCACTCAGCGCCACCTACCGGTGGTCCCTGACTACTCACGGGGATACGAGTTACATACTTAGATAACTACATACCTCCTCTGTGCTTGGCATTTTATTTGAAGGAATTTGCTGCTTTTCTTCACATTCTATGCCAATTTAACTGCGGCAACCCCCGCGAAAATTTCCAAATTTGAGTATTTTTCATGAAAAAATCGCGTTTTTACTTTTTCGGCATGCGGGTGCTTTTTGGAAAGGTCTAGGCGAGTACATTGCAGAAAAAAAACTCACTTCTTTATTCCACCCCACTTTTAGTTCGATTTGGCGCCAAAAACCGTTATTTTTTAATTACGATTTCAAGCTCTTTGCTAAATGCTGCAACCTAGAGGGATTTTCTTGAACTATTTGCAACAAGTTTTGTAGGCATAATAATCACAGGTTTATCTGCTATTTCACAAAGTTTATCTCAGTCCAATATGGCATCTCTCGGAATAGTTACAAAGATATATATCAGCTGAGTACATAATCTTCGGCGCAGGACACATGCATTTTTTGGGTATTGCCAAAATCAAATCGTGTCAACTTTTACATTTTATTTTTCAATAATTAAATACTACATAAAACGGCTAATAAGATTGCATTCACAGTTAGAATACATTATGAACAAATTATCGGAGAAAAAAATCACGAAGTTGATATTCGGTACTCCCGATATAAATGGACCATCCACTATCTTAATTTTTCCATCACTCTGTTTTCGGTAATAATAACATTTTATCATATGACTCTTTCATTATTATTACTCTTTTATCTAACCATGGGGGTTCCGTTACACGAAAGGCTTTCCATTAAACATAGTGATAAGTGTGACTCGAAGTTAGCAATTTAACGAGCATCCACAATCTTAATTTCTTCCATCCCTCTGCTTTACGTAATAATAAGATTTTATCATATAACTCCTTCATAATAATTACTCTTTTATCTAACCAGGGGGGTTCGGGGGTGGAACCCTCCGTTACGCGAAAGGCTTCCGTTAAACACAGTGATCAGTGCGACTCGAAGTTAGCAATTTAACGAGCATCCGCAATCATAATTTTTTCCATCCCTCTGCTTTAGGTAATAATAACATTTTATCATATGATGTCTCCTTCATTATAGTTACTCTTTTATCTAACCAGGGGTGCAACCCCCCGTTACGCGAAAGGCTTTCCATTAAATATAGTGATCAGTGCGACTCGAAGTTAACCATTTAACGAGAATCCACAATCTTAATTTTTTGCATCCCTCTGCTTTAGGTAATAACAAAATACTGTTATATCACTCCTTAATTATTATTACTCTTTTGTCTTACCAGGGGGGTGCGGGAGTGGAACCCCCCGTTACGCGAAAGGCTTTTCACTGCATACAGCGATTAGTGCGACATGTAGTTGGATCGCAACAATAATCGGCAATCCACTTAACCTTTCCGTCGATTTGGCCCAAGCAACCGTTATTTTTGAATTGCTGAATCCACATTTTTGCTAACTTATGCCACCTCTCGGGACTTTCTTCAACTAATTCCAACATCCTGTAGTGCTTGTACTGCAATCGTCTTGTAGATGGATGCTTGTATACTTCAGGCGAGAAAGCTCAGCCGAATATCTTAACGTGGTGCAGGCGAGAATGCTCAGCCGATATTGTTATCTGAAGGCGTCAGAGACTGCCCTATCTTCTGGCGAGATTGCTCAGCCGAATATCTTCGTATAGTGCAGGCGAGAATGCTCAGCCGATATTTGCACACTGTATGGCGTCAAAGACTGCCGAAGTTACTAGAGGAATTAATAATAAAACACCTTTTTCCGTCTTCAAACGTTCTGAATTTCTTTATTCTAATCAACTTATTTATATGATTATTTGCTATCCCTACCTACCGTATAAATCTACTAAATAATCAATTTATTGCAATACATTGCAATATAGATTATTGACCTGGAGTAGCGCAATCAAAAATTCGCAAATCCATCCAAGAATTTGTCGCAATGCACATTCCAAGCTTTTCAAGCATTCGGGTTCATTGAGGTCAGTGTAATACATGAATGGTGTGAAATGTTGTGTCAGAAAACTGACGTGTGTTGCACTGAAGTGCATTGCCCTTGCAAGTTCATTTCATTCACATCGTTCAATTTATGAACGAAAATATGTGTGAATGAAATTATTGAACTTGAATGCTTGCTTATGCTTGTTTTTCTTTTTTTTGTGTATGTGCATCTATGAAATGTTTGATGCGCTACAATGCTATTGCAGCCATATTAATCGTTCAGATGTCTGCCATATTTCACAATTTATTTCATGCTAATATGACTACCATTCCTCCTCCCCCCACTCTTTAAAAGGATATGGAAAATGGAAAAATTTAAAAATAAAATCCAGACATTCCTCCACTCTTTTCTTCATAACTTCACTCCCTCTGCTCCGTTTTTCTTCATTCTTTTTTCATATAGTAGCTAACCCACCCCCCCCCCTCCCACAACCCACCGCCACTCAGATAGGCTACTTTTTTTCCGCCCGGGGGGTAGGGGGGAAATTAGGCTCTTAAGATTCTTTTAATTTTCCAGGACCCATTTGAACTCGGACTATAGAGTGTGGGTACTTCCGATTCAATTCGATTCGATTCAATTCGATCCGTTACGTGCATGAGCACAATTGTTCCGTTCGGATTCAATCTGACGTTTAAGGTTGTTTATGCGATACACAGTTGAAAAAATGGGTGAATTATTCGAACTCTTTGAAATGTTATTACACATTTATTTATTGTGGATAATGTATAAGAGATCCAGAAAACTAAATCGGAGAAGGTGGTGGGTGCGACCAGTTAATAGAGACAGAGAGATAAAGGGATACTTCGCGACGACATTTCAAAAACTCAAAGAGTTAGATCCCCAAGATTTTTTCTTACACACCAGAATGTCAAGGCCTATATATGATGTATTTCTAAATCTTATGAAGGATGACCTAAGGAAAAAATCGAGGAGACCTGCAATTGATTTTGAATGCAGACTGGCAGTTACATTGTCGTAAGTGTACCGTAATATTAATAATAATTAAACAAACATTACACTATTATGGCATTGTAGGTTCCTATCACAAGGTGTAAGCCCTACTTTCCTTGCATGGAGTTTTAAAATGGGGAAATCTACTGTCAGGAGTATTATCTTGGATACCTGCGATACTATTTGGCGAGTTCTTTCGCCTGTCTATTTGTGCAGACCATCCGAGCTTAAGAATTGCTGATGATTTCGAAAACAGATGGAACATGCCGCATTGTGTTGGCGCTGTAGACGGCAAACATATCGAAATTCAAGCTCCTCCAAATTCCGGCTCAAGTTACTTTAATTATAAGAAGTCATTTAGCATTGTTCTGCTTGGAACATGTGATGCTAACTACACTTTTACGGACATATCCGTTGGAGGTATGAAATTGAAAATATTGATTTAATTACCTAATCGTTAAATATGCAAATAGGTATTCTTAAGGAATCTACATTTGGACGTGAATTATTTCAAGAAGTACTTCCCATTCAGAAAGAATGCAGATTACCAAACAGCACTAAAATTTTTCCGTACTACTTTGTCGGAGATGCCGCCTTCCCTTTGAAGAAAAACTTATTACGGCCATACCCAGGAAGAAATTTACCGGAAGGCAAAACTATATTCAATTATAGGTTGTCCAGAGCAAGACGAATTATTGAAAATTGTTTCGGTATATTGGTTACCCGTTGGAGAGTTTTAAAGCATTCCTTAAATTTATTACCACAAAATGCTGAAAAAGTTGTATTAGCAGCCGTAGCCCTGCATAACTTTATTAAGCTCAACGACAAAGAGAAAATATATGTCCCATCGAATTTTGTAGACTGGGAAGATAATGAACACGTAATTCACAATGGTGAATGGAGACAAGAAAGTACCAATTTGCGCTCAGCACGTTTAGGTACCAACAACGCAACTCGTTCGGCGTTCAATTTGAGGGATGAACTGAAAGAATACTTTCTCAATGAAGGATCTGTATCCTTCCAATGGAACAGATAGATAGTGAACAAAAACAATGTATTTAATGTTTTATTTATAAAAAAAGAAAAAAAGACACATAAATATATATTTTTCTGCTTTTCACTTATGTAGTTACCTGAATATTTACTTTTATTGCACAGGCACTTGCTTTTTATAAAATACTTTACGAGTTGCACTAATTACTATCGTACTTGGAGTACTAGGAACTTGGCAGTACTAGGAACTACTAATTAAATAGGAACAAATGTTCAACTTATTCAACTAAAAAATGTTTAAAGCAGTCAAAAATTATACTTCAAGACACTACATTTAATTAAACGCAAGTGTCGCTTGACTCCTCTCTACAGCTTCATATGCCTGTCGAATAAAGTTTATCTTGAATGCACTTTTCTCATTCTCTGACATTTTTTTCATCTGGCATCCTATGGACTTCAAGAAGTATCCATCTTCGTCGTCTGTGGACGAATGCTCCAACTTATTCGAAAACTTCTGTAGTGTTTCCACAAATAGCTTTTGCACCTCACCATCATCTGATATTTTCCTCTTGCGTGATGGTCTCTGTTGATAGGAAATTGATGCCACCGAGGATTCATCGAAATTTTCCTGAAAAGACTCCGACTTAAAACTCTCATCTTCTACTTCATTGCTGTTCCAATCGAAAGTATTTTCTGTCATTCTAAAATAGGAACGTGCTTAACAATATTTACCAAATAATAGATCCTAAAAAATCATACCTCCTGGGCTTTACGAAATTGTCCAAAAAAGTTAAAAAAGGGAATAGGTACCAACTGGTGTTATGGATGGCGGCTGATCCCGATGGGAGAGCATTCTTCTTTTTTTCTCTTACGTAGCGGTCGCGGATTGCAGTCCATTTCTTTTTTGCTACATTTAATAGAAATAATCATCATAAACAACACTTGTAAATCAAAATAAAATATTCAAACTTACCGTTTTACAGTTTTAAATTTCTCATTGAGATTTTTCCAGATTCTGTCTTTCCTTTTTACATCCATGTAAAATTTGTTTCCTTTGTCATAAAGCTCTTCATACTTTATGATTTGTTCGATAAACACTTCTTCATCCATCTTGAGATACACAAACATTAAACAGGCAATTTTTCTAGGTTATGTCATCCGTAAAAGTTGAAATTTGCTCAACTTCTCCGTTTCAATTCGATCCGTTTCGATCCATTTCGGTGTAATGTGTCCAATTGCACATACGTCTCATATAAGCAAATTTGACATTTGTATGTAAACTTCTTAGAAAAAATTCAGCTATTCGGTGGTGTACTAGATTTTTCAAAATGTACTAGATTAAACTTTGACCCCCCGCGGGGAGCGCAGTATATTTTCTAATTTTTTGAAAAAACCTGAGAGTATGTCAGACGATAAGGTCTTTCGACGTGCATACTTAGTTTTTTAGTACTGCACTATTTTCTATTCGAAGTGTAGTACTAGATCACCTAATTTTCAAATGAACATAACTCAGTAGGCTTTCGTCCAATTGGGAAACGGTTTTTTTTATTCGCTTTCCCTTATTAAGTGCTATAAGTCGTGGAAGAAAGTTTTTCCAGGCGGGGGGTTATTTTAGGGTGGGGGGTGGAAACACACCCAATTTTTCCAACACCTGTATTTTTGGCAAATTACAATCTTTCCATATGAAAAGTTAAACGCTAATACAACTTTTGAAATGCTAATAACTGATATAAATTGTCATTGATTTTATTTAAGGGGAGCTGGGTGGGAGGTGCCAAAGTGGTAAGATACCAAAAATTTTATATGCTCACAACTGCCGTAATTATAAACCAATTTCAATGAAATTCGAACACATAATACTAGTGGCCATCTGTTGCCGTTTTTAGATTTTCGAATTTCGAAAATTCGTAGTACTAAATTTTAGATTTTTCGAAAAATTCGACGTTCTTTCAAAGCACGATTATACTATTAGTTATTATTAAATTCCAACCTAACAGACCGCTAAAACTTACTTAAGATAACGGGTTTTCGTAATAAAAAAAAAATCAATATTTCTAACTTCCTACAAGCGCAGAAAGAGCATTTATTTTAGGGTGGTAAAATTCGTGCTTTTCTTAATTTTTTTTTTTTAATTTTCCCTCCGCATCCCAAAATTTTTTCTAAGGTCTATATGCGCCTGCTTAGGGTACATCTTTTCCGGGGAGGGGGAGTTTTTTTGGGGGGAAGGGGGAGAATTTCTCTGAACAAAAACTGTAAAAAAACGGTTTGTCCTTCAGGCACCCCTCTTATACTTCTCCTAAAAATTCATCCTACCACTCTATACGTTGCCCCTTCCTACCCCCCAGATATCCCCTATATACACTCCCCCCACTTTCCCCTCACGTTTCCCCGCAAAACTTAATTTTGTTTTTTCACGTACAATTGTACTATTACTAATTATTCTATTCCAACATGTCACACTGCTAAAAGTTACCATTGCTAACTGGCTTTATAAATGTAAAAAAAAAATTGGAATATCCGAGTTCCTATAAGCGCAACAAGAGCATTTGTCCAACGGGTGCTAAAATGCGTTCTTTTTTCATTTTTCCTCATACATTTCCCCTAAACTCCCTCAAGATTTTTACGCCTGATATATGCGCCTGTTAAGCCTCCATCATTCACGGGTGGAAAAAAATTGTTTGCGGGAAGGTGGGAGATGTCCCTGAACAAAAACTGAAAAAATAACGATTTGCTCTTCCCCCACCCCCCTTATACTTCCCCAGAAAATTATCCCTACCCCTCCATGGGCTGCCTCTCCCCATTCCCTAAATACCCTCCAAACATCATTCCCCCGTTAGTCCTCACGTTTCCCGCCAAAATAAGAAATTAATGAATCAACATCACAAGGTACGCTAAATTAAATTCAATCTAATTAACTGCATGCGTATGGATGTGTGCTACTCAAGTCAATACCTATTTTCTCGGCCAAATTCCAGCCGATTTTAAAAATTCCTTTTGCTAAATTTATTGTGATTTTTTTATGATTTTTGACTCTATTACGAGTTTCGTCCCGGGGTACTTTAGGGTGCGGGGTTGGTACCCCCGGCGGGGGGGTACTTCTTATACACTATGTTGCATATCAAATGAAAGGCCTCGGCGAGTACTACGGACGGTGTACTCTTTTTTCCAATCTGGAGAGCTTCGTTGAATGAAATTTTTTAAATTAAATCCCCATACAATTTCATCCCCACCCCATAGCTCGGCTAAATATCATCCGATTTGCAAAATTCCTTCTGCTTATTTATTTTTTATTTTTTTCAGATTTTTTGAGCATATCTTCTTTACCCTCCCAATTACGTTCGCAAATTTAATTTTCGATGGCCAAAATTTCGGTCTGAAATATACATTTCGAAACTTAATTAAACGAATTGTTGAATAATCCAATTTTTTTATTTTTTATGAATGCGCACGTATCGGAAGATTATCTATACTAAATTTCAGGAAGATTGCATTTCATTTACTTATTTAAAAAAAAAAAATCTATTCAAGTTTTGCATGACCACTCACCGCCACCTACCGGTGGTACCTGACAACTCACGGGCATACGAGTTACATACTTAGATAACTACATACCTCCTCTGTGCTTGGCATTTTATTTGAAGGAATTTGCTGCTTTTCTTCACATTCTATGCCAATTTAACTGCGGCAACCCCCGCGAAAATTTCCAAATTTGAGTATTTTTCAAGGGGTAACCCATGAAAAAATCGCGTTTTTACTTTCTCCCGTACCCCGGCATGCGGGTACTTTTTGGAAAGGTCTAGGCGAGTTCATTGCAGAAAAAAAAACTCACTTCTTTATTCCACCCCTCTTTTCGTTCGATTTGGCGCCAAAAACCGTTATTTTTTAATTACGATTTCAAACTTTTTGCTAAATGCTGCAACCTAGATTGATTTTCTTGAACTATTTGCAACAAGTTTTGTAGGCATAATAATCACAGGTTTATCTGCTATTTCACAAAGTTTATCTCAGTCCAATATGGCATCTCTCGGAATAGTTACAAAGATATATATCAGCTGAGTACATAATCTTCGGCGCAGGACACATGCATTGTTTGTGTATTGCCAAAATCAAATCGTGTCAACTTTTACATTTTATTTTTCAATAATTAAATACTACATAAAACGGCTAATAAGATTGCATTCACAGTTAGAATACATTATGAACAAATTATCGGAGAAAAAAATCACGAAGTTGATATTCGGTACTCCCGATATAAATGGACCATCCACTATCTTAATTTTTCCATCACTCTGCTTTAGGTAATAATAACATTTTATCATATGACTCCTTCATTATTATTACTCTTTTATCTAACCATGGTGGTTCCGTTACACGAAAGGCTTTCCATTAAACATAGTGATAAGTATGACTCGAAGTTAGCAATTTAACGAGCATCCACAATCTTAATTTTTTCCATCCCTCTGCTTTACGTAATAATAAGATTTTTTCATATAACTCCTTCATAATAATTACTTTTAACTAACCAGAGGGGTTCGGGGGGTGGAACCCCCCGTTACGCGAAAGGCTTTCCGTTAAACACAGTAATCAGTGCGACTCGAAGTTAGCAATTTAACGAGCATCCGCAATCATAATTTTTTCCATCCCTCTGCTTTAGGTAATAATAACATTTTATCATATGATGTCTCCTTCATTATAGTTACTCTTTTATCTAACCAGGGGTGCAACCCCCCGTTACGCGAAAGGCTTTCCATTAAATATTGTGATCAGTGCGACTCGAAGTTAACCATTTAACGAGAATCCACAATCTTAATTTTTTGCATCCCTCTGCTTTAGGTAATAACAAAATACTGTTATATCACTCCTTAATTATTATTACTCTTTTGTCTTACCAGGGGGGTTCGGGGGTGGAACCCCCCGTTACGCGAAAGGCTTTTCACTGCATACAGTGATTAGTGCGACATGTAGTTGGATCGCAACAATAATCGGCAATCCACCTGACCTTTCCGTCGATTTGGCCCAAGCAACCGTTATTTTTGAATTACTGAATCCACATTTTTGCTAACTTATGCCACCTCTCGGGACTTTCTTCAACTAATTCCATCATGCTATTGCAGCCATATTAATCGTTCAGATGTCTGCCATTTTTCACAATTTATTTCATGCTAATATGACTACCATTCCTCCTCCCCCCACTCTTTAAAAGGATATGGAAAATGGAAAAATTTAAAAATAAAATCCAGACATTCCTCCACTCTTTTCTTCATAACTTCACTCCCTCTGCTCCGTATAGTAGCTAACCCACCCCCCCCCCCACAACCCACCTCCACTCAGATAGGCTACTTTTTTCCGCCCGGTGGGTAGGGGGGGGGAAATTAGGCTCTTAAAATTCTTTTAATTTTCCAGGACCCATTTGAACTCGGACTATAGAGTGTGGGTACTTAAGTGCCAAACACAATTCCGCCGTTCCGATTCAATTCGATTCGATTCAATTCGATCCGTTACGTGCATGAGCACAATTGTTCCGTTCGGTTTCAATCTGACGTTTAAAGTTGTTTATGCGATACACAGTTGAAAAAATGGGTGAATTATTCGAACTCTTTGAAATGTTATTACACATTTATTTATTGTGGATAATGTATAAGAGATCCAGAAAACTAAATAGGAGAAGGTGGTGGGTGCGACCAGTTAATAGAGACAGAGAGATAAAGGGATACTTCGCGACGACATTTCAAAAACTCAAAGAGTTAGATCCCCAAGATTTTTTCTTACACACCAGAATGTCAAGGCCTATATATGATGTATTTCTAAATCTTATGAAGGATGACCTAAGGAAAAAATCGAGGAGACCTGCAATTGATTTTGAATGCAGACTGGCAGTTACATTGTCGTAAGTGTACCGTAATATTAATAATAATTAAACAAACATTACACTATTATGGCATTGTAGGTTCCTATCACAAGGTGTAAGCCCTACTTTCCTTGCATGGAGTTTTAAAATGGGGAAATCTACTGTCAGGAGTATTATCTTGGATACCTGCGATACTATTTGGCGAGTTCTTTCGCCTGTCTATGTGTGCAGTAGACGGCAAACATATCGAAATTCAAGCTCCTCCAAATTCTGGCTCAAGTTACTTTAATTATAAGAAGTCATTTAGCATTGTTCTGCTTGGAACATGTGATGCTAACTACACTTTTACGGACATATCCGTTGGTGCGTACGGAAGTCAAAGTGACGGAGGTATGAAATTGAAAATATTGATTTAATTACTCAATCGTTAAATATGCAAATAGGTATTCTTAAGGAATCTACATTTGGACGTGAATTATTTCAAGAAGTACTTCCCATTCCGAAAGAATGCAGATTACCAAACAGCACTAAAATTTTTCCGTACTACTTTGTCGGAGATGCCGCCTTCCCTTTGAAGAAAAACTTATTACGGCCATACCCAGGAAGAAATTTACCGGAAGACAAAACTATATTCAATTATAGGTTGTCCAGAGCAATACGAATTATTGAAAATTGTTTCGGTATATTGCTTACCCGTTGGAGAGTTTTAAAGCATTCCTTAAATTTATTACCACAAAATGCTGAAAAAGTTGTATTAGCAGCCGTAGCCCTGCATAACTTTATTAAGCTCAACGACAAAGAGAAAATATATGTCCCATCGAATTTTGTAGACTGGGAAGATAATGAACACGTAATTCACAATGGTGAATGGAGACAAGAAAGTACCAATTTGTGCTCAGCACGTTTAGGTACCAACAACGCAACTCGTTCGGCGTTCAATTTGAGGGATGAACTGAAAGAATACTTTCTCAATGAAGGATCTGTATCCTTCCAATGGAACAGATAGATAGTGAACAAAAACAATGTATTTAATGTTTTATTTATAAAAAAAGAAAAAAAGACACATAAATATATATTTACAATCTTTCCATATGAAAAGTTAAACGCTAATACAACTTTTGAAATGCTAATAACTGATATAAATTGTCATTGATTTTATTTAAGGGGAGCTGGGTGGGAGGTGCCAAAGTGGTAAGGTACCAAAAATTTTATATGCTCACAACTGCCGTAATTATAAACCGATTTCAATGAAATTCGAACACATAATACTAGTGGCCATCTGTTGCCGTTTTTAGATTTTCGAATTTCGAAAATTCGTAGTACTAAATTTTAGATTTTTCGAAAAATTCGACGTTCTTTCAAAGCACGATTATACTATTAGTTATTATTAAATTCCAACCTAACAGACCGCTAAAACTTACTTAAGATAACGGGTTTTCGTAATAAAAAAAAAATCGAAATTTCTAACTTCCTACAAGCGCAGCAAGAGCATTTATTTTAGGGTGGTAAAATTCGTGCTTTTCTTAATTTTTTTTTAAAAATTTTCCCTCCGCATCCCTGTTGAGTTTATGAAGCACTTGGGAGGTAGTCGTCCTCAAGTACTCTCATAGGTTCACCTTATGAGGATATTCCAGGTCGAATGTTGATGAATGAAGCCGCAGTAGGTTGAAGGGAGCCGCTTATTAGCTTTACTTCCCTTGGTTCGAAGATGGGAGCCGCTTATTAGCTTTACTTCCCTCGGATATTATATGGGAGCCGCTTATTAGCTTTACTTCCCTTGGTTCGAAGATGGGAGCCGCTTATTAGCTTTACTTCCCTTAGTAAGAACAACTTGAGTTGCTTTGAATGTTACTTGAACACTATTCTTTATTGCAATTCAACATCGTATTTATACAAAAAATCTTACATATAAAATTAACCTTACCTATGCTTCCGTAATGTTTCTGGCCTAACATTTGCTTACCAAAAGTGTAATTTGTATAGGCCAGGTGTATTTTCTTAATTTCCTATTTTGTAATATACAAGCTGCGGAAACTACTCGCAGCTTGTTATTCTTACATCACGACACTCGTTGCTTTATGCGTATATACATATTTCCCAGCTTCATTGTTTCTATCATTCATACGTACCTACATACATATCAATTCACCAAATGCTTGTAGCTTATCATATTACATCATGTCAATTTGGTCACCTATACTTTACCGCCGGCGCAAGGTTATCGTATTGCAATGTGCGAATTCTTGCGCGCAGGGGTATTGCGTCACTCGGTCAACCTTTACTGGTTTCCTCAAATGGAAATTGGCGTAGGTCAGTGATGAGTGCAATGACAGTAAAATGATGTAGTTAGGTATGTATGTACATGCAATGCATTATTTTTTCTTGATATGAATTATAACGCAATATAGGTATATACGTATATGCAATGCATTATTTTTCTTGATAGGAATTATAATGCAATGTATGTAGGTATGTACGTATATACAATACTTTATCTTTTTATTGATATGAATTGTAATGTAGGTATGTATATTCAATACTTCATCTTACATACATTATAGATGATATGATCTTAATGAATGCATTATAGATGAGTTTATGATATGTAACAAATCTCCCCCTTCTTAAAAAATGTGTTATTCTTGGAAGAGGAATAACGCATTAAAAAAAATTGGGTTTGGGAATTTACAAAAAAAATGTTTACTGTTTTACTTGTTTTTATACTTGTATACGCATAATGCCGAGTGCTGAGATGAGTAGTAATATTAGGAAGAGAGATCAATGGTATATGGTGGTTTGGCTTAATACTAGGTTATTCTAACAATATTTTCTTTAGTTGTATGTTAAATAATAATAATACATTGTAGGTACAGCTAGGTATGTTTAATTTTTAACTTTGGGTTTATTAACTTATTTTAACAGCGGTTCATACATTTATATCTAGTTTTATTTATAATATACATATGTGTATGTACATATTTTTATTCGTATTAAACCTTGTTTTTTTTTTTATTTGAATTTTGACACATTTGTATGTTTATTTTTAATCGTACAACTCTGTATAATATAATAATATATGTGTAAACATATTTTTTCTATACATATTTTTTTTTATTACAATGTTAATTTTTCATGAACCTATAATAATATATGTGTATATACACGAGTAGTAAAATTAGAGTATTAATATTAGAAGAGAAAAAAAAAATCTTATCTATGCCTATAATAATTTTTATCAAGATTATGCATATAATATAAATATTCTTATTTTATTACTATTTTTAATGTTTTTTGGTATAATAGTCTATGTGTATGTATATATATTTTTTTTTTCTAAACATATTTGTTTTGTTCCTTCTACTATATTTTTTTTTTGTAAAATAGGTACCTATCTCTTGTTGTCTCTGGTTATTTAGGTACTTAATACTGGAGAATAATTAAACTACCTGTAATTGTCGTGGACTGGTAATTGAATCTGGCTTAGGTTGATTAAATGAAGGTGGAAGAGGTGGTGGTGTTGGGGGTTGTATTGACATATTTTGTCGGTTACTTGCCTGTGTAGGCTGGGCAGATCGGGGGTTGATTGATTCTTTTAATCCTGTCCGTTTGGTTTGATAAAGAGTTCTCTCTTTGATCGCTGTCGCTATTTCTTGGGTAGGGGGTTGTGAGATCATTCGGGGTGTGTTTGCTTTCGCAATTTCTGATTGGAAATTTTGGGTGATTTGTTTGACTTTGTTTGTCATCACCGTTTCCTGTGGTAGGGTGAAATTACTAAATTTTACATCCGCTTTAGGCTCATGAGTTAAGGTTTCTGTAGTTTCTATGCGAAGTTGAGGGTTTGCCTCAGTGTCTAACTGAACCTTTTGGTTATTGACGGTAATTATTTTGGGTGTTTTGACTATGATATTCTTTTTCTTGTTCCTGATAAACTTACATAGTTTCAATATTCCGATTATGCTGAGTAATAATATTACTACGGAGCTCAGTGATAGGGAGCTTATTTGAACCATTTCTGTTTTATTTCGCTCTTTTCTTTGTTTGTCTAGCGTATCTATCTGCTCTTCCAGCTGATCCAAAGAGTATTAATTTTCGTTTAGAATATTATTGGCATCCTCTGCTTTTAGCATGATTATGTGTTTTTGGGTATTCTGAGTGATATTATTAAGGAATTTATGAATGGTTTCATTCATATTAGATTTTAGTGGATGCGGATATTCTGGTTGTGAAATTTTAATATTCTGATGGTCTTCATCTTCGAAATATATAATTTGGTCAGCTATTTGGAAGTGACAAGGTTCGTTTAATATTAGTACTCTGCTGCCGAATAAGTTGGAACTATGTAAATTTTTCCTGCATGAAATTGTAATTTTCTGCGTGGTGGGAAACGAGAAGAGCCAGGAATTTTTCCTTGTTAACTTGATTAACAATTGCGGAGCTTGAGTTTGTACTAAATAATCGCAAGTAACAGTTTCGTTATAAGGATTGAATAAGAAATTTATAGGACATTCTTTTACGTAATGCCCCTGAAGTATGGGGTTTAGCAAAGGACCTATGTAGGTGCTTTCATTAAGGCTACTAGACACTTTTTTGTATACTCGGAATTCAGATTGCTTGAATGTCACGAACTCTTGTGTGGATATGTGACTTGCAATGTAGGCATCCTTAATATCCAGTACCAAAGAGTGGTTGTCCGGGGTTTTGAAAGGGAATAAATGAATCTGCTGCAGTTTAAAAGGAGGCATGTTAAGGATAGGGAACGTGATTCTTATTACGAGTAGATTGTTTAGGAGTCCAGATTTTACTTCAATCGCCTGAGTTAGAATCGCTAGATCCTGAAAACTGTTAGAATCCTTTGGGTGAGCTTTATGATAGGTTTCCAGTAGTGTAGATGGTGATAATAGTAAGGGATGTACTTGGTTATTTTTCAGAGCTGTTAAAATTTGTATGAACGTTTGTTGCCTTAGCTCTATATCTAATACTTGTAGGCTAATCGTAGCTACTACTTCCTGAAGGCGTTGACGTGTGTTCAATTCACCATTAACCATGTCCAGTAGATCATTAACGGTTTTAGTTAATTCCCTTTGGTTAGTCTCAAGTTGATTTATAGGTTTTCTCAGTTTTTCGAACGATGACTTGAAAAGCGTTATCTGGTGTTTTTCTAGTTCTAATAGCGCTTGAGTATCCGTTTCCAAGTTGGCAATTTTACTGTAGATTTGCTTTTCATTAGAGGCATCCATCGTACCAAAAAGGTAATGTAAGCCACTACCTATTCCATCGAACAGGGATCTTCGATGTCGAGTGGTTATCATCTCTCTAATGGTCGTTGTTCTCTTTCTGATCGACTCTATCAAACTATGTATGTATGAGTTTTGCTCCGTACATGCGCTAGTTGTAGCATTATGTACTCTGCATAGTTGACTAATGAGAAAACCTGTATGTTCTATTAGTGTAGTTTCAGCTTCCAAGTCGCTTATGTTTATTTGAGTGAATAGATTCCATGTGTCGTGGAATAATAAGATTTTTCCCAAATCCTCAAACATGATTCCCGTGTTGTTTAGGGTCTGAACTTCATAGGGTTCCGTAGCAGCATTTGTTATTATCATGAGGCTTGGAAAAACGGTAATCATGAACATTAGGGCCATATCTAGAGGAGAGAAAAATCTGTAAAATTGCTCCAAATAAAGATCTCGAGGAAAAAAAAAAAAAAAAATGAAGATATATTATAAACTCAAGGTATATTATATATAAAAAAAAAAAAAATTATTAGTTTTTTTTTTCTTTGTTGTGTTTTAAATCAGTATTGTTACAAAATAATGGAATTAATTCACTGAAGGCGTTTTTTCAGGTCAACTGACCGAATTTGCATTTTGCTAATTGTGCATTTTTTGCATATATGTCAAAATTATTTGTATTGATTTGTAAATCAGTTCTGACGGTACACCTCAAATGCATTGTTTACTTGTGATAATAATTGTGTCATGCAAAAAAAAAAATTTAAATTATTATGACTTGTATTTCATGTTGATATGATTGGCTTTTTTGGAGTTTTATGGTTGACCGGGATTACATGGTGATTTTCAAGATAAGCAGTTTTTATGTATAAATAGCGTGTGATATAAATCAATTTCACCTGTTAAGTTTTGATATTCATTCAAGTATTATGGCTAACGAAATTAGTGAGGCAATTGACAGGCTCATTGCTAAAGTGGAAGCAAACAAGATCCCAGAGAGGAACATCAGCGATCTGACGCTGTATCCAGCCAGCGAACCGATTGAGCCCTACGTGCCCAAGGCGTTACCTGGGACAGCACAGGGGGCACCGGATTATCTTCCTGGACCACGGAGGTTGACCCTCGAGGAGTACAGAAAAAGAACGGGGCTGAGCTGTCAGGATAAGCAGGAGAGTCCAGTAAAACCTCTACCAACTCGAGGTGGTAAACGCGCCAGGGTGGCCAGGGAGTTGCAGTATTTTAGACTGAGGGCTAGTCTAGCAGCGACAAAGGAGGAACGCTCGAGATATGAAGGAGTGGCTAAGGAGAAATTAAAAGAGCTGAATATTATAAAAAGGGCGAAAAAGAATAAAAAAAAAATGAAGTTCGTAATTAAATTTTTTTTGTTAAATTTAAATAAAATATATTATTCAGATGTATATGTATTTTGTTTTCTTTTTTTTTGTTTTTTTTTTTTTGATCAAGGTATACTTCTCTTTTTTTTGATTAGGCATGTTGGGCTGCCTTTATTGTTGTCGAGTGTTCACATACGAGCATCCCCTTCTTGATATTTTGGCGTTTCGCAGAGAGTTTAAATAAAACTAAATCGGCAAGTAGTAGGTAGGCGTGTCAAGTTGGACCGAGATTTGCATTACTTTAGGTTGAGGGCTATTTTGGCCACTGTAAAAGAGGAGCGTGTAAAGTTTGATTGGCTGGCGAAGGAGATAAGAAAATTAATGCTTTAAAAAGGATGAAAATAAAAATATTCTTAAGTAGGTAGTTCTACTCTGAGTAAAAAAAAAATTTTTTTTTTTTTTTTTTTTAATAAAAGTAAATTATCCAAAGTATGTTTCTCTTTCTCTCCCTTGTCTGGTTTTCAAAGATTAGCCATTATTCGTGAAATGGTTTTAATCTGTTGTTATGTACTGTTACTCTTCGTTTACCAATTTGAATAACAGTATTAACAGGGCTAAAAGCTTGTACCACGAGATATGGACCTAGCCATATCTGGGAAAGCTTGTGTTTCTTCGCCGGATTTTTCAGTAGAACTTTTTCACCTGGCTGGAATGTAACCGGACGTGAATGCTTATCATAGTATAGTTTTGACTTTTCCTTAGCCTTAAACAGATTTTTTCGGGCGATAGCATACGTTTTTTGTAATTTGTATTTAAGGATGTGATAGTAACTTTCGTGGTTGTAAATGGGTTCTGGTTCTCTTCTTAGATTTGATGGTACATCCGCTGTAAACCCAAACAAACAATCCATTGGAGTGAGTTTAGTGCCATCATGTGGACTATTATTGTATACGAAAGCCGCGGTTCTCAGGAATCGATCCCAAGCCTTTGGATTTTCAGACACAATAGATCTTAAATACTCCACTAGAGGTCTGTGGGTACGTTCAAGTGCGCCGTTGGATTGTGGATGATAAGCGGAAGTCTGTATTTTTTTTATTTTCAGGAGTTTACAGACGCGTTTAAAAAGATCGCTTAAGAAGTTAGAACCCTGATCAGTTACTACCTTTTTAGGAATGCGGTAACGAGTAATTATCTCGTCGAAAAATATTCCTGCTACCGTTTCTGCTTCGCCATTCGGCATGGCATAACAATCTACGAATTTCGTCAGATTGTCTTGGAATGTCAAAATGTATTTGTTGCCTGAGTGTGTTTCTTCAAGAGGACCTACTATATCCAAATAAACTTTCTCGAATGGCATTAGAGCGGTATCTGTTATGACCATTGGCATACGATACCCCGGGCTAGCCTTCATTTTCTGGCATTTAGAACATTTTCGAATATATTTCCTGATAGAACTAAGCATGTTTTTCCACTTATATTTCTTTTTTATTCTTTTATAAGTTTTGATTACTCCTTGATGACCACCAAATGCGGAGTCATGGTAGTCCTTTAAAATTATTTGAATTTCTTCAGGGTTGGAAATAATCTCCGGTAATTGATTTTGGGAATTTATTGAATTACTATTCGAAGGTGATTTGTCGTGCTCAAATGTATTGGTTTCAGGTTGGTTGCTTTCAGTTGAGCCAATTTCTACTGAATCATCTTGGGAGTTCTTTGAATATTTTCGAATTTTTCGGGTTCTTTGGTTTTGTGTTACATTTTCAATATTATTTTCTGTCTCCTTCATTTGCGATCTCGTAACAACATGGCATCGTGCTTGCTTATATTTTGATGGTTGCGGAGAGTTAGAATCATCGTTGTCTATATCAGAATCTATACGGTGATGTACTTGAGCTTCCACAATGATTGAATTGGGATTTGTTTGGTTTATTTGGGCAGGTATTCGGCTAAGGGCGTCTGCATTAGTGTTAAATTTTCCAGGCTTATATTCAATTGTGTAGTCAAATTCCGAAAGTTTATGGTGGAACCTGACTAATCTCGAAGTTGGATCTTTTACATTGAATACACCTTTAAGGGGTTTGTGGTCTGTATAAACCGTGAAAGTTCTCCCTTGTAGGTAACACCTGAAGTTCCTGGCGGCCCATACAATAGCGAGCAACTCTTTCTCTATTGTGGAGTATTTTTGTTCCGCCTTATTTAAACTTCTACTTGCATACGCTATTGGCCTGTCTGTGCCTATTTTCCCTTGGGATAAAACAGCTCCCAACGCTTCATTGCTAGCATCTGTTGTCAAATTAAAGGGTTTGGTAAAGTCTGGATATATGAGTAAAGGAGGATTTACTAGGGAATTTTTAATTTTATCGAAAGAGTCTTGGCACTTTTGAGTCCAATTAAATTTGACGTCTTTCCCTAATAGATTCGTTAGTGGCCTGGCAATTTTTGAAAAATTCGGAATAAACTTTCGATAGTAGTTGGCCAACCCAAGAAACGATTGAGTTTGTCTCACAGTTCGGGGTTGAGGAAAATTTTGAACGCAGCTTGTTTTACTGGGATCTGGAAGTGCTCCTTCATTCGAGCATTTGTGTCCGAGGTAAATTACTTCTCTGCGAAGGAACTGACACTTTTCGGGTTGTAATTTAAGATTATGGGCTCTAAGTCTGTCGAATACCTTAGCCAATTTCTCGTTATGATCTTGTAAATTTTTTCCATATATTACAATATCATCGAGATAGACAAAGCATTCTAATCCTTGGAGACCCGTTAGAATGTAATTCATTAGGCGCTGAAAGGTCGCAGGTGCGCCTTTCAGCCCAAATGGCATTCTCTTAAATTCATAATGCCCGTAAGCAGTACTGAACGCAGTTTTAGGTCTATCCCTTGGATCAACAAGTACTTGATGATATCCGCTTGCAAGGTCCAGTGTAGTAAAATAGCGCGAGTGCCCAAGTTGGTCTAGTATATCTTCTATCCTGGGTAGTGGAAAGGCATCCCCTATAGATTTTTCGTTTAACTTACGAAAATCTACTACTACCCGCCAACGTTTATTGCCGTCTGGCCCAGCCTTCTTGGGAACTACCAGTAACGGAGAGTTCCACGGGCTTTTACTTAGTTGAATTATGTCATTCTCTAGCATCTCTGTTATTTGCTCATTTATGACTGCCCGATGTGTCTCTGGGAGTCTATACATTTTTTGGTTTATGGGTGGTTGATTATATAATGTGGGTATGGTATGCTTTATAGTGTTAGTGCACGTTAGCCTGTCTCCTTTTAGATAGAAAAGATCATTATATTTATAGCATAGTTCAAGAATTGATTTTTCCTCTTCTTGATTCAAATTTTTATCCAACAGTAATTCTCTACGTAAAGCCGCGAGTCTATCTTGATTATGATGTTTAATGCGGTTTACGTTTACCGAATATGGATTGGAATTTAAATCTGTTTTATTATTTTTGTGTTTGTAGTAGCTACTGTTTTGTGCACGAGAGAAAGATGGACCACCTTCTTTCTGAGAACTTTGGGTATTATTGTCGTCCAAAGATAAATAGAGAGGTTTAAAAGAGGCTTCTTTCTGAAAACTTTGGGTATTGTTGTCGTCCAAAGGTAAATAGAGAGGCTTAAGAGAGGCTTTTTTCTGAGAACTTTGGGTATTGTTGTCGTCCAAAGGTAAATATAGAGGCTTAAAATTATAATAATTAATTGGAACTAGAGTAAGCGTTAGGTTCTTTAGGTACACTGGTTGCGTGTTTACGTTTAGAACTGCTATTGGTATAAAACTTCTATGAGGACTAACTAGGCAATTTGCGACAAATACTCCTTCTTTAATCTCCTGAGACAAACAGACCATTTCCTGGTCTAATTGTAATGGTATACTCAGTACCATTTGAGATCGAGGAGGTATTCTATTGGATCGCCGAAGTACAACTTCATATTGCCTACTTTCACCTTCAATCGAGGTGCTCGGAATTTTTTCCATTGGAGGTAATGCATTTTTGCTATCTGGCGCCCGTAATTTAAATTGCTCCTCCAATTGATTGCTTGGTATTTCCTCTCCATCTTCTAGGGATGTTTCGAGAGGGACCGTGAACTCAATAGGGTTGGTTTCCGTGCGAGGAAACCGAAGTAATCTATTAGGCCCTTCGATATTACAATTTTTCGCAAGAAAATCATTACCCAACAGCCCATCATGGGAGATTTGGGCGATATCTTCGACAACCTGGAGTTTGCACGGGATACTGCGGCTTAATAAAAAGTTGCCTTGGCAGTTTCCCAATGTTTCTCCTTCTCCAAATGGAGTTTTCAGAGTCACCTTTTCGCTTTGTTTTATATGTTCTGGCGTATCTAGTGCTTCCTTTTTTATGATGCTTACTTCAGCTCCAGTGTCTACTATCAGCCGAACGGCTGTGTTTTTGCTTATGTCTAATGGTAAATCTACCACTGGAACGTTTTCTCTAGTATCTTGTTTTTTTGTTTGAAAGGACCCTGAAGTAATTTGCGCCGTTCTATTCAATGTCGAGCCGGGGATTTTTCGGTCGACAGTGTGCCGTTTCCCGAATGTGTGGCCTCCCATCGTTGTTTCTGCTGACAAGTGGACACGATATGTCCTCTTCTGCCACAGAAGTCGCACATATTATGTATGTGATTAATTCTTTGCTCCTGATTTGCAGATCCCCACCGAACATTGTTACTCGTGTTTGCATGTTCGGGTGGTGCCTTAGCATTTTGCTTGCAATGTTGGGCATCATGGCCCTTTATTCTGCAGTTAATGCAGAAAGGCGTATTCTTACGTTTTAGGCACTCGTCATACGTGTGCCCTTTGTAATTGCAGTAGCTACAGGTGATCTTATTTAAGAGTACTTTTTGCTTGTCGTACTTTCTTTCTGCCTGTTGCTGAAAAGATTTCTGGTAGGGAGGTGGGCTTCCGGAAGATTTCCTTGTCACAGAGCGCCAATTATGTTCAGGGATTTCGTCGGTACTAAAGGATACTAAAGTTTCCTTTGGCGGTTCCGGTATTGGAGGTATACTACTTTCAGTTTTTATATTATGTCCTCCGAACTCCTTTGTGTAAGGGTAGGAAGATAAATTTACACTCTCGTGTATGGGATAACCATAAGCATTAGCGAAATTTGTAATATTAGGTCTTAGAAAATTGCCCATTTGGAAAGAGTTTGTGGGGTTAGGAATATAGCTTGTTGGTTGAGGCGTGAAAAAGAGTCCTTGTTGCAACCTTTCCATATCTAATGCCTTTTGAATGAGTTTGTCCACTGAATCCTCATTTAAGGTGAGTAGATAGGCTCCTAGATGCGGGTTATATGCACCATATTTCACTGAAGCCATTGCAAAATCTTCTATCTGTTGTTTAACCACTTTAAAATTTTCACTGCCGTATTTATTTTGTGCTGCGTCGTTACATTGTAGTAGAAGACTTCTTAGTCTATTAGTAAACGAATTAAAGGGTTCCTGTGGATATTGTCGGCAAGTAATGAGTTTATTTATTAATTCGTGGTATGTTTCACGGGGTAAGTAAGTTCGATACAGTAACTGTTCAACCTCTTCAAATTTTGTTAGAGCACTGGATGTAATTAATTGATAGGCATTTCCTCTCAATCTAGTTGGGAAAACATGCATGAAAGCTTGCTTTTCCTCCTCTTCTAGGCACTGTTGTACTTGTTTGCAACAGCCTATAAAGGTTTGCAATTCTGTGAGAATTTGGGGACTAAATTCTCCAGAAAACAAGGGCACCATTTGTGCTGTCAGTTTAACTACTTTTTCATAATTCACTGGCATTTTGGCTGGTTGGTTTGGTTGCTTTCTCTGGGGAATATCTGGAGTATCGTTATTAGAAGTAGGCGAGGTTAATGATTTTTCTGTGATTAGGGCGTTTAAGCTATTTCTTCTTACTAGAAAATTAATTAGGCTGTGCCTTCTGAAACGTTTACCTGAGCGATGCTCACGATACCAGTTTACGGAAGGTCGACTTTGGGATGAATTACACTCTACTCTTGGGCTATCTGGAGGACTGGTATTATCAAATGATAATGAATTTATTACCGTCTAAAAGGTAGAGCATGAAGAACTACGGCCAGTTTTAGGCATGAAAGCAAAACCTGCGGATGTTTTTACTCAATATTAGTGAGAGAGATGGAACGAGAGAATAGGTAATTTAACGAGCTTCGATCAATAACCAGAGAAATCAGATTAATTATTTGAAATTTGTTCAATCTTTTTTTTTTATATATATATATATACCGCAGTGACTATTATATATACATATTTTTTTTTTTTATGATTAACAATTTTTATTACTTTAATTTATCTTACTTTAACTTGAAGAGACGAATGGA
The DNA here is from genome assembly GCA_963924295.1 of Dioctria rufipes. Classification (NCBI taxonomy): domain Eukaryota; kingdom Metazoa; phylum Arthropoda; class Insecta; order Diptera; family Asilidae; genus Dioctria; species Dioctria rufipes. The sequence continues at coordinate 176,670,972 of OZ002740.1, read as the reverse complement.
AGAAGATAAAATTTGTTGCCTTTATCCGCTACGCAGATATGAAGTTGTATATCCAAGCTGGTGGCTTCTTTATTGTTATTGAAGAGAGAAAAGAATGGATATTTTCTGTTGTTGGAAATAAGGTGTTCCTATGCACTCGTAGGTTCGAAGATCAAGGTTTTTCAAGGGTTTGAATTTATGTACCTTCCTTAATCCTACCGGCTGCGCCAAATTATTGTTGAGTTTATGAAGCACTTGGGAGGTAGTCGTCCTCAAGTACTCTCATAGGTTCATCTTATGAGGATATTCCAGGTCGAATGTTGATGAATGAAGCCGCAGTAGGTTGAAGGGAGCCGCTTATTAGCTTTACTTCCCTTGGTTCGAAGATGGGAGCCGCTTATTAGCTTTACTTCCCTCGGATATTATATGGGAGCCGCTTATTAGCTTTACTTCCCTTGGTTCGAAGATGGGAGCCGCTTATTAGCTTTACTTCCCTTAGTAAGAACAACTTGAGTTGCTTTGAATGTTACTTGAACACTATTCTTTATTGCAATTCAACATCGTATTTATACAAAAAATCTTACATATAAAATTAACCTTACCTATGCTTCCGTAATGTTTCTGGCCTAACATTTGCTTACCAAAAGTGTAATTTGTATAGGCCAGGTGTATTTTCTTAATTTCCTATTTTGTAATATACAAGCTGCGGAAACTACTCGCAGCTTGTTATTCTTACATCACGACACTCGTTGCTTTATGCGTATATACATATTTCCCAGCTTCATTGTTTCTATCATTCATACGTACCTACATACATATCAATTCACCAAATGCTTGTAGCTTATCATATTACATCATGTCAATTTGGTCACCTATGCTTTACCGCCGGCGCAAGGTTATCGTATTGCAATGTGCGAATTCTTGCGCGCAGGGGTATTGCGTCACTCGGTCAACCTTTACTGGTTTCCTCAAATGGAAATTGGCGTAGGTCAGTGATGAGTGCAATGACAATAAAATGATGTAGTTAGGTATGTATGTACATGCAATGCATTATTTTTTCTTGATATGAATTATAACGCAATATAGGTATATACGTATATGCAATGCATTATTTTTTCTTGATAGGAATTATAATGCAATGTATGTAGGTATGTACGTATATACAATACTTTATCTTTTTATTGATATGAATTGTAATGTAGGTATGTATATTCAATACTTCATCTTACATACATTATAGATGATATGATCTTAATGAATGCATTATAGATGAGTTTATGATATGTAACATCCCAAAATTTTTTCTAAGCCCTATATGCGCCTTGTAAATAAGTTGGGTTCTTAGTATAACTTTGCTTGCCTTCTTCAGTTGCTCGATCTATTAAGGATGAATGAAACGACTTTTAGTATTAGAGCGAAGAAAGCTCAATCTCTAAAAAGTCCACCAAGTTAAAGCTTAAGAGCTCAATATCTGGTGTAAAAAAAAAGGAGAGATATTATTAGTGAGAGCTATACAGCACAATACCTTTAATATCAGCCATGTTGGAGCCAAGGGGCTCAATATCTGGCAGTTAAATAACACGCTTGGAGTTGTAGGTAAAACTCTGAATTTTTATTCTCAATCGCACTTAATTTATACTTTTAAAAATTGCTTACATGGTAAAAACCTTAATACAAAAAATATTATTTCTCATGAGAACTAAAGACTATTACAAAATTGCTTACATTGCTCATATCAGCAATATCGATCAAGAATATATTTAATCGATAAAAATGCATATACATTAACGTTAACCCCTACATGAACAAGCATAGCATTGCTTCGATGCTTACTTTGCAATCTTTTTCTTATTGAACAAATGCTAAGTAGATATGACACAGTTATCGATTGCGTCATTGAGCAATTACTTTTATTTATTTTTGTTTAAGCTCAATGAGTAATGTATTGTATGTATCATCACGGTGCAATGGTGACCAGTGGTGATCATATTACATTTTACAACTTTCTTTCACTTAGCGTAAATTCATTAAATGATCGTAGAATGGCGCATGGCTATTCCGATCATATTTCTTTTTTTTGTTGCTATTTACTTTTGCTTGTCATGTTTGTTTCGTTTATTTTTATTTCTTTATTATTATTCGTTGTTGAGGTAGGTGCATGTGCATTTATTATTGTGGTATGTAGGTATGCTCTACATCCTTACCGTAAAAAGAGGAAAAAAAAATTTTTTTTTTTTTTATAGAAAATTTTTTTTTTGATTTGCTTATATGAGTGCAATAGGCAATTTGCATATACATGATTTTGATGGAGATGACAACACTATCTTTATTTAATCAATTATTTCACATTTTTAAATGTTTCTTTATAATTATTAAAGTTGATATGTACATTATGTGTATATATACTATAATACATATTATAATAAATGTCAGATGTCGATATCATATTATTCTAATGCTATGAGATTTCTATATTCTAATGAAATGGTATGCTATTTATATATTTTATTGGTTATAAGTTATCTTTTTTAGCCTATTCTTATGTACTTTCTTTCTTTTATTGTCAATATCTAAGTAGACATTTACTCCTTCTATTTCTTTTACTTCATATGGGCCTTTATAAGGGCTATCACATTTTCGTTTATCTTCTCTTTTCAGAAGTACAAAATCTTTTACTTTTATTTCAATTGGGTTTATTACTTTATCTAATTTTTCTTTACGTTTTGTTTTTGCTAAGTCTAATAATATTCTAGCTCTATTGTGTGCTTGTGTTAACCTAAATTTTAGTTCTTTTGCGTAATCTTCATAATTGTATATAGGCGTATTATCATTGAAATCTACATCGTTCGCCAGGCTAGCGAGTTTTCCAAAGACTAGTTCGTATGGAGTGTAACCTGTATCAGAATGTGGTGTCGTGTTATAACAAAATGTATAGTACGGTATCCATTCATCCCAATTGTATTCCTGTGTGAATGATAGAAGATATTCATTTAGGACTCTGTGGTTTCTCTCAATTGAACCTAATGTTTGGTGATGATATGGTGTAGATGTTCTCTGCTCTATCTTCAAGTATTTGCATATGTTGGTGAATATTTCATTTATGAATTCCGTTCCCAAGTCTGTTTTTATCGTATTGAAGGTACCATATCTTAATATGAATTTTTCAACTAATGCTCTGGCAATTGTAATTGCCTCCTTGTTCTCCAATGGTATAGCTTCAATATACTTGGTCAGTTCACACTGTATAGTTAGTATGTATCGAAATTCTTTTGACATTTTTAGTGGACCAACAGTATCTATAGAGATTATTTCGAAACTCCTTTTTGGGGTATCCGTTATCACTAATTTTTCTCTAGTGTGTTTTAGGATTTTATTCTTTGCACACAATTCACATCTGTTTATATAGTCTTTAACCATCTTGTTTAGATTTTTCCATATGTATCTTTGTTTTATCTTATTTATCGTTCTTTTGACACCTGAGTGTCCGCCATGTGGTGAGTTGTGGAATTCATTGATTATATTATTCTTCATTTTAATATCTTTTATTTGTATAGGAGTTTTATATATTATAATTTTTAATTTTGTTTGCCTATTATTCTCATTTATATTTTGTTTCTTATTTTGCTGCAGCTTGTTAAATAACTTTTTAAATTCGTCGACGTTTATATAATGAAATATGATGTCATCTTTCGCTAACGATAGTGACTCTGTTTTCATTTTCTTCATTTTCGAAATCAGTGTCTCCAAGATCAAACCTAAGTCGTGATATGGATTATTGCTGAATTCGATTATCACTCCCTTACTATTTATTATTATATTTGGCAAACTATTATTTCCTTTTTGTAGCGCTTTATTCTTATTGAGCTCAAATTTTAACTTTGGTATCCTCCTTACTTCGTTATTGGAAGTGCATTCCCATGCATAAAGGTGATCAGTCTCTATGTTAGTTGGGCTGCTATCCTGGGGTTTCTTCTTGTTAAGTTTTTCTATCTTGTTGGACATTGCTCTTGTAGTTACATTTATGCTTGCTGTGGGAATCATTGCTTTTAATATATCAGAATCAATTTTTATTCTTGATAAGGCATCGGCATTCGCATTCATTTTGCCTTGTTTATAATTAATTTCGAAGTCGTAGTCGGCTAGGTCTAATCTTATTCTCGTTAATTTGGAAGATGGATTTCTATGCGTGAAGAGACTTACTAAAGGTCTATGGTCTGTTACCACGACAAATTTTCTACCATATAAATAAGGTCTGAAGAAATTTATTGCCCAATGAATGGCTAATAATTCTTTTTCAATAATTGGTTTATTAAGTTCATGCTTTGTTAGCGTTCTGCTAGCATATGAAATTGGTAAATCAGATCCTATGTCACCTTGTGATAATACTGCTCCAAGAGCAAATTGTGAAGCATCTGTTGTTAATATAAATTTTTCTTCAAAATTGGGGTATTGTAATATTGGTGAATTTGTCAATTTTGACTTTAAACATGAAAATGCTTTTTGACATTCATCTGTCCAATCGAAAATGGTGTTCTTTTTCGATAGAGAATTTATTGGTCTAGCTATTTCAGCGAAATTTGGAATGAATCTTCTGTAGTAGTTACAGAATGCAATAAATCTTCTTGCATCATCCGCATTTTTTGGGGTGGGGTAATTCAATACAGTGTCAAATTTCTTAGGGTCTGTTCTAATACCATCTTTTGTTATTAGATGTCCCAAATACGTTACTTCTGTCTGTAGAAATCTACATTTTTCCGGATTTAGTTTTAAATTATATTTTCTCAGTCTGTTAAATGTTGTTATCAGATTTTGATTGTGATGTTTTAGGCTACATCCAAAGATAATAATATCGTCCACGTATAAGAACGCTTCAGAATCTAGTCCAGATAAAGCTATTGAAAGCATTCTTTGAAAACTATTGGTTGAAATTTTTAAACCAAATGGCAGTCTTTTAAATTGATAGTGGCCTTTGTTGCTTGAAAATGCAGTCAATGGCCTAGAATTCTTATTTAATTCAATTTGATGAAATGAACTTGTAAGATCAAGTGTGGAAAAGTATTTCGCTCTTCCAAGCTTGTCAAGTACATCATCAAGTCTTGTTAGAGGAAATTTATCATCAAGAATTTTTTTATTTAGTTGTCTGAAATCTACAACAAGACGCCATTTTTTATTTCCGTTGTCGGATTTTTTTGGAACAATTAATAAAGGAGAATTGTATGGACTTATTGATGGTTCAATAACGTCTTCCTTTATGAGCTTGTCTATTTGATTATTTATTTCTTCGATTTGTGTCTGAGGAAGTCTATAATTTTTAATATATACAGGATTCTTGTCTGTAGTGGAGATTTTTTGACTGTAGAAATTATTTGTAGTTAATTTGTCATCCGGTAAATGGAAAATATCTGAGAAATTTTTGCATATTTCTAAAACAGAATTTTTTGCATATTCATCTAGATTTTCTAATTTGAGTTCTTTCAGAAGTTTAGTGAATCTGTTGTTGTTTTTATGCTTGGTACTAGTATTTATTATGTGATAGTTATCAAGAGGTTCTATTTTGGGTTTGAAATTTTTGAGGATAATTTCTCTATCTAGCGTATTTAAAATTTTGATGTGTGCAACGCCTTTTGCAGGAATTATAGAATTAGCTATGAAAACTCCTTTTTGTATTTCTTCGCTTAGAACTATGTTATCTTTTTTTATATTAACATTGATTGCTTGTATTATCTCTGTTCTTGGTGGGATCTTTATCAAATTTAGATTTGGTAGTTTAGTATTCATTGGCAATATAGATTCTATCTCATTATGAAAGATAGAGATTGTAAAATTTTCATAATCAATTTTACATGAGTTTTGAATTAAAAAATCTCTTCCTAGAATTCCACTTGTCAAGATTGGAAAATCATCATCTACTATATGAAATTCTTGTGGAATATCTTGACCTTCTATTTTTAGATCTGCCTCTAAGGTTCCTAAAGAGAATGATTCTGACTTAGTGATGCCCGTTATTTTGCATTTTTTGTGTTCTTGAATTCCTTCACCAGATTTCAATTCATTGCGTTTCATAATTGATATGTCAGCTCCAGTGTCTATAAGAAATGACTTCTGGCCCGGTGATACATTTATGGATGTTGTTATGTAGTTGGTTAGGTGTTTAGTAAGACTATATATTCTTATTGCATTTATTAGTCTATTTCCCCCGAATCGGTTACTTGGGGGATTTCCCCGTTTCCCGATTGCGTTAGGTTGACTCTTCTATTGGGAAGATTTCGAGATTGGTTGCCATGTCTATACTGAATATTTGATTGGTTATAGTTTTGGTGTTGATTATGAACTCTATTATTTCTTGAATATGAATTTGAGTTCATATTAGGACGATTTATAGCATAATTTTGCGAAAATCTACGGTTATTATGATTGTTATTTCGTCCGATGTTGTTAAATTGTTGACCTCTTGGATTGAATGAATTCTGTGCATGTCGGTTTTTTCTATAATGATGGACATATGTTTGCGGTCTTGGTACTTCAACTTCAGCCGCAATTTGTATTGCTTCTTGCAATGTTTTAGGCCTTGCGGCGAAAATTGTCGCCTTTATCTGTTCATTAAGTCCATTCTTAAATGCATTCAATGCTATTTGGTCATTGAGTTTCGCAATTATTGTTCTATTTTCTTCACCTTGCTCTGTTATCTGTATAGAGTTTAATTGAGCAACCAAATTTTCTATTTTTGTGGCGTAGTCTGTAATTGTTTTACCAGACTGAGTTATTTTTGTTAACTCTGTTTGTATGCTGAGTGGTGTTTTCGTGCTTTTAAAGATGTCACGCAACGTTTTCTGTAGCGAGTCATAGTTTTTTTCAATTGTGATATAGCTTATCTTGTTTTTGACTGCTGCTGAGAGTCTTGTCTTTAAAACAAAATCTATTAATCTGCTTTTCTGCTCATTATTTGCTAGATCACTATGCATAAAATGCACTAAATTTAGAAAGTTGTCCAGATTTTTTATTTCTCCATTAAATTCTGGAATAATTTTTATGGCTGTAGCTATATCAAATGTTGCCATTTTTGGTTCTGAGTCCTTATCTTTTAATAATTCATTTGATTCTGAGTCCGTTTCTCCTAGTAATTCATTAGTTTTTTGTATCAATATTAAATCTAGTTCTGTGTATTTTGCCTCAAATTTTTCTTTTTGTTTGAGTGCGACAATCTCATCTTGCTTGTATGCAGTTTTATATATGTTATTAAAGTTATCTTTTATCTCTCTGGCTTGTTTAGTTTTGCCTAGTATATGCGCGGAAGTGTATGTTCTATTTGGAGTCTTTTTAAAATTTTCCAATATTTTATCTAATTGTGAGATTAATTCCTGTAAACTCATTATTCTATATATCTGTTTAGTTATACTCTAGCTATGGCTATCTGTCTATCTACCTTTTTAATGAAATATTTTTTTATTTTTATTGCTATTAAATATAAAATAACTAGCATGCATTATTGTTTATTATAACCTCTTCTTTGGATTCTTTCGACTGTTTTTTACCCATTTTGAGTGACAAAGAAAAAAGAATGGTAAGCAAAAAAAAATGAAGGATTAGCTGTGAGCTGATATTGAAGGTAAAAGAAAGAGAATAATATGTAAATGTAAATAACAATATGCCATGTAAATAATGTAAATAAGTTGATATTTTATTTTATGTAAATAAGTTGATATTTTATTTTTTTGTATATATATATAATGTAATAGTTTATGACTAATTAAAGGTTTATTTATAACATTTTTTTTTATATATTTTTTTTTTTTATTTATTCCTTCTCTTTTTTTGTTTTTCTTTTCTTTTCTCCTTTCTTTCCTTTTTTAGCTCTGCTATTTTCATCAGAAACTTCTTTCTCTGCTCCCCTTGTGATATCACAGCCAGACGGTGATATTCGCCGATTTCTCTTCTAAATTTTGCTTCGAAGCCAGCTCTTCTTTTTGTATAATTTTCCTTTGGTGGTTGTACTTGAGGTTGTTGGTTCTTGTTTCTGCTTCGGTATTCCTCTATTGTGATGGGCCTCGGTCCTTTGGTGGGGTCCCGTAAAGCGTCTATCAGGGATTCCTTTAACTCTTTCCAGGGTTGTAGAGTCTCTTCAAAGATTCGGTCCGCAGGGTCGCCATGTAAATAAGTTGGGTTCTTAGTATAACTTTGCTTGCCTTCTTCAGTTGCTCGATCTATTAAGGATGAATGAAACGACTTTTAGTATTAGAGCGAAGAAAGCTCAATCTCTAAAAAGTCCACCAAGTTAAAGCTTAAGAGCTCAATATCTGGTGTAAAAAAAAAGGAGAGATATTATTAGTGAGAGCTATACAGCTCAATACCTTTAATATCAGCCATGTTGGAGCCAAGGGGCTCAATATCTGGCAGTTAAATAACACGCTTGGAGTTGTAGGTAAAACTCTGAATTTTTATTCTCAATCGCACTTAATTTATACTTTTAAAAATTGCTTACATGGTAAAAACCTTAATACAAAAAATATTATTTCTCATGAGAACTAAAGACTATTACAAAATTGCTTACATTGCTCATATCAGCAATATCGATCAAGAATATATTTAATCGATAAAAATGCATATACATTAACGTTAACCCCTACATGAACAAGCATAGCATTGCTTCGATGCTTACTTTGCAATCTTTTTCTTATTGAACAAATGCTAAGTAGAAATGACACAGTTATCGATTGCGTCATTGAGCAATTACTTTTATTTATTTTTGTTTAAGCTCAATGAGTAATGTATTGTATGTATCATCACGGTGCAATGGTGACCAGTGGTGATCATATTACATTTTACAACTTTCTTTCACTTAGCGTAAATTCATTAAATGATCGTAGAATGGCGCATGGCTATTCCGATCATATTTCTTTTTTTTGTTGCTATTTACTTTTGCTTGTCATGTTTGTTTCGTTTATTTTTATTTCTTTATTATTATTCGTTGTTGAGGTAGGTGCATGTGCATTTATTATTGTGGTATGTAGGTATGCTCTACAGCCTGCTTAGGGTACATCTTTTCCGGGGAGGGGGAATTTTTTTGGGGGGAAGGGGGAGAATTTCTCTGAACAAAAACTGTAAAAAAAACGGTTTGTCCTTCAGGCACCCCTCTTATACTTCTCCTAAAAATTCATCCTACCACTCTATACGTTGCCCCTTCCTACCCCCCAGATATCCCCTATATACACTCCCCCCACTTTCCCCTCACGTTTCCCCGCAAAACTTAATTTTGTTTTTTCACGTACAATTGTACTATTACTAATTATTCTATTCCAACATGTCACACTGCTAAAAGTTACCATTGCTAACTGGCTTTATAAATGTAAAAAAAAAATTGGAATATCCGAGTTCCTATAAGCGCAACAAGAGCATTTGTCCAACGGGTGCTAAAATGCGTTCTTTTTTAATTTTTCCTCATACATTTCCCCTAAACTCCCTCAAGATTTTTACGCCTGATATATGCGCCTGTTAAGCCTCCATCATTCACGGGTGGAAAAAAATTGTTTGCGGGAAGGTGGGAGATGTCCCTGAACAAAAACTGAAAAAATAACGATTTGCTCTTCCCCCACCCCCCTTATACTTCCCCAGAAAATTATCCCTACCCCTCCATGGGCTGCCTCTCCCCATTCCCTAAATACCCTCCAAACATCATTCCCCCGTTAGTCCTCACGTTTCCCGCCAAAATAAGAAATTAATGAATCAACATCACAAGGTACGCTAAATTAAATTCAATCTAATTAACTGCATGCGTATGGATGTGTGCTACTCAAGTCAATACCTATTTTCTCGGCCAAATTCCAGCCGATTTTAAAAATTCCTTTTGCTAAATTTATTGTGATTTTTTTATGATTTTTGACTCTATTACGAGTTTCGTCCCGGGGTACTTTAGGGTGCGGGGTTGGTACCCCCGGCGGGGGGGTACTTCTTATACACTATGTTGCATATCAAATGAAAGGCCTCGGCGAGTACTACGGACGGTGTACTCTTTTTTCCAATCTGGAGAGCTTCGTTGAATGAAATTTTTTAAATTAAATCCCCATACAATTTCATCCCCACCCCATAGCTCGGCTAAATATCATCCGATTTGCAAAATTCCTTCTGCTTATTTATTTTTTATTTTTTTCAGATTTTTTGAGCATATCTTCTTTACCCTCCCAATTACGTTCGCAAATTTAATTTTCGATGGCCAAAATTTCGGTCTGAAATATACATTTCGAAACTTAATTAAACGAATTGTTGAATAATCCAATTTTTTTATTTTTTATGAATGCGCACGTATCGGAAGATTATCTATACTAAATTTCAGGAAGATTGCATTTCATTTACTTATTTAAAAAAAAAAATCTATTCAAGTTTTGCATGACCACTCACCGCCACCTACCGGTGGTACCTGACAACTCACGGGCATACGAGTTACATACTTAGATAACTACATACCTCCTCTGTGCTTGGCATTTTATTTGAAGGAATTTGCTGCTTTTCTTCACATTCTATGCCAATTTAACTGCGGCAACCCCCGCGAAAATTTCCAAATTTGAGTATTTTTCAAGGGGTAACCCATGAAAAAATCGCGTTTTTACTTTCTCCCGTACCCCGGCATGCGGGTACTTTTTGGAAAGGTCTAGGCGAGTTCATTGCAGAAAAAAAAACTCACTTCTTTATTCCACCCCTCTTTTCGTTCGATTTGGCGCCAAAAACCGTTATTTTTTAATTACGATTTCAAACTTTTTGCTAAATGCTGCAACCTAGAGGGATTTTCTTGAACTATTTGCAACAAGTTTTGTAGGCATAATAATCACAGGTTTATCTGCTATTTCACAAAGTTTATCTGAGTCCAATATGGCATCTCTCGGAATAGTTACAAAGATATATATCAGCTGAGTACATAATCTTCGGCGCAGGACACATGCATTGTTTGTGTATTGCCAAAATCAAATCGTGTCAACTTTTACATTTTATTTTTCAATAATTAAATACTACATAAAACGGCTAATAAGATTGCATTCACAGTTAGAATACATTATGAACAAATTATCGGAGAAAAAAATCACGAAGTTGATATTCGGTACTCCCGATATAAATGGACCATCCACTATCTTAATTTTTCCATCACTCTGCTTTAGGTAATAATAACATTTTATCATATGACTCCTTCATTATTATTACTCTTTTATCTAACCATGGTGGTTCCGTTACACGAAAGGCTTTCCATTAAACATAGTGATAAGTATGACTCGAAGTTAGCAATTTAACGAGCATCCACAATCTTAATTTTTTCCATCCCTCTGCTTTACGTAATAATAAGATTTTTTCATATAACTCCTTCATAATAATTACTTTTAACTAACCAGAGGGGTTCGGGGGGTGGAACCCCCCGTTACGCAAAAGGCTTTCCGTTAAACACAGTAATCAGTGCGACTCGAAGTTAGCAATTTAACGAGCATCCGCAATCATAATTTTTTCCATCCCTCTGCTTTAGGTAATAATAACATTTTATCATATGATGTCCCCTTCATTATAGTTACTCTTTTATCTAACCAGGGGTGCAACCCCCCGTTACGCGAAAGGCTTTCCATTAAATATTGTGATCAGTGCGACTCGAAGTTAACCATTTAACGAGAATCCACAATCTTAATTTTTTGCATCCCTCTGCTTTAGGTAATAACAAAATACTGTTATATCACTCCTTAATTATTATTACTCTTTTGTCTTACCAGGGGGGTTCGGGGGTGGAACCCCCCGTTACGCGAAAGGCTTTTCACTGCATACAGTGATTAGTGCGACATGTAGTTGGATCGCAACAATAATCGGCAATCCACCTGACCTTTCCGTCGATTTGGCCCAAGCAACCGTTATTTTTGAATTACTGAATCCACATTTTTGCTAACTTATGCCACCTCTCGGGACTTTCTTCAACTAATTCCATCATGCTATTGCAGCCATATTAATCGTTCAGATGTCTGCCATTTTTCACAATTTATTTCATGCTAATATGACTACCATTCCTCCTCCCCCCACTCTTTAAAAGGATATGGAAAATGGAAAAATTTAAAAATAAAATCCAGACATTCCTCCACTCTTTTCTTCATAACTTCACTCCCTCTGCTCCGTATAGTAGCTAACCCACCCCCCCCCCCCACAACCCACCTCCACTCAGATAGGCTACTTTTTTCCGCCCGGTGGGTAGGGGGGGGGGGAAATTAGGCTCTTAAAATTCTTTTAATTTTCCAGGACCCATTTGAACTCGGACTATAGAGTGTGGGTACTTAAGTGCCAAACACAATTCCGCCGTTCCGATTCAATTCGATTCGATTCAATTCGATCCGTTACGTGCATGAGCACAATTGTTCCGTTCGGTTTCAATCTGACGTTTAAAGTTGTTTATGCGATACACAGTTGAAAAAATGGGTGAATTATTCGAACTCTTTGAAATGTTATTACACATTTATTTATTGTGGATAATGTATAAGAGATCCAGAAAACTAAATAGGAGAAGGTGGTGGGTGCGACCAGTTAATAGAGACAGAGAGATAAAGGGATACTTCGCGACGACATTTCAAAAACTCAAAGAGTTAGATCCCCAAGATTTTTTCTTACACACCAGAATGTCAAGGCCTATATATGATGTATTTCTAAATCTTATGAAGGATGACCTAAGGAAAAAATCGAGGAGACCTGCAATTGATTTTGAATGCAGACTGGCAGTTACATTGTCGTAAGTGTACCGTAATATTAATAATAATTAAACAAACATTACACTATTATGGCATTGTAGGTTCCTATCACAAGGTGTAAGCCCTACTTTCCTTGCATGGAGTTTTAAAATGGGGAAATCTACTGTCAGGAGTATTATCTTGGATACCTGCGATACTATTTGGCGAGTTCTTTCGCCTGTCTATGTGTGCAGTAGACGGCAAACATATCGAAATTCAAGCTCCTCCAAATTCTGGCTCAAGTTACTTTAATTATAAGAAGTCATTTAGCATTGTTCTGCTTGGAACATGTGATGCTAACTACACTTTTACGGACATATCCGTTGGTGCGTACGGAAGTCAAAGTGACGGAGGTATGAAATTGAAAATATTGATTTAATTACTCAATCGTTAAATATGCAAATAGGTATTCTTAAGGAATCTACATTTGGACGTGAATTATTTCAAGAAGTACTTCCCATTCCGAAAGAATGCAGATTACCAAACAGCACTAAAATTTTTCCGTACTACTTTGTCGGAGATGCCGCCTTCCCTTTGAAGAAAAACTTATTACGGCCATACCCAGGAAGAAATTTACCGGAAGACAAAACTATATTCAATTATAGGTTGTCCAGAGCAATACGAATTATTGAAAATTGTTTCGGTATATTGCTTACCCGTTGGAGAGTTTTAAAGCATTCCTTAAATTTATTACCACAAAATGCTGAAAAAGTTGTATTAGCAGCCGTAGCCCTGCATAACTTTATTAAGCTCAACGACAAAGAGAAAATATATGTCCCATCGAATTTTGTAGACTGGGAAGATAATGAACACGTAATTCACAATGGTGAATGGAGACAAGAAAGTACCAATTTGCGCTCAGCACGTTTAGGTACCAACAACGCAACTCGTTCGGCGTTCAATTTGAGGGATGAACTGAAAGAATACTTTCTCAATGAAGGATCTGTATCCTTCCAATGGAACAGATAGATAGTGAACAAAAACAATGTATTTAATGTTTTATTTATAAAAAAAGAAAAAAAGACACATAAATATATATTTACAATCTTTCCATATGAAAAGTTAAACGCTAATACAACTTTTGAAATGCTAATAACTGATATAAATTGTCATTGATTTTATTTAAGGGGAGCTGGGTGGGAGGTGCCAAAGTGGTAAGGTACCAAAAATTTTATATGCTCACAACTGCCGTAATTATAAACCGATTTCAATGAAATTCGAACACATAATACTAGTGGCCATCTGTTGCCGTTTTTAGATTTTCGAATTTCGAAAATTCGTAGTACTAAATTTTAGATTTTTCGAAAAATTCGACGTTCTTTCAAAGCACGATTATACTATTAGTTATTATTAAATTCCAACCTAACAGACCGCTAAAACTTACTTAAGATAACGGGTTTTCGTAATAAAAAAAAAATCGAAATTTCTAACTTCCTACAAGCGCAGCAAGAGCATTTATTTTAGGGTGGTAAAATTCGTGCTTTTCTTAATTTTTTTTTAAAAATTTTCCCTCCGCATCCCTGTTGAGTTTATGAAGCACTTGGGAGGTAGTCGTCCTCAAGTACTCTCATAGGTTCACCTTATGAGGATATTCCAGGTCGAATGTTGATGAATGAAGCCGCAGTAGGTTGAAGGGAGCCGCTTATTAGCTTTACTTCCCTTGGTTCGAAGATGGGAGCCGCTTATTAGCTTTACTTCCCTCGGATATTATATGGGAGCCGCTTATTAGCTTTACTTCCCTTGGTTCGAAGATGGGAGCCGCTTATTAGCTTTACTTCCCTTAGTAAGAACAACTTGAGTTGCTTTGAATGTTACTTGAACACTATTCTTTATTGCAATTCAACATCGTATTTATACAAAAAATCTTACATATAAAATTAACCTTACCTATGCTTCCGTAATGTTTCTGGCCTAACATTTGCTTACCAAAAGTGTAATTTGTATAGGCCAGGTGTATTTTCTTAATTTCCTATTTTGTAATATACAAGCTGCGGAAACTACTCGCAGCTTGTTATTCTTACATCACGACACTCGTTGCTTTATGCGTATATACATATTTCCCAGCTTCATTGTTTCTATCATTCATACGTACCTACATACATATCAATTCACCAAATGCTTGTAGCTTATCATATTACATCATGTCAATTTGGTCACCTATACTTTACCGCCGGCGCAAGGTTATCGTATTGCAATGTGCGAATTCTTGCGCGCAGGGGTATTGCGTCACTCGGTCAACCTTTACTGGTTTCCTCAAATGGAAATTGGCGTAGGTCAGTGATGAGTGCAATGACAGTAAAATGATGTAGTTAGGTATGTATGTACATGCAATGCATTATTTTTTCTTGATATGAATTATAACGCAATATAGGTATATACGTATATGCAATGCATTATTTTTCTTGATAGGAATTATAATGCAATGTATGTAGGTATGTACGTATATACAATACTTTATCTTTTTATTGATATGAATTGTAATGTAGGTATGTATATTCAATACTTCATCTTACATACATTATAGATGATATGATCTTAATGAATGCATTATAGATGAGTTTATGATATGTAACAAATCTCCCCCTTCTTAAAAAATGTGTTATTCTTGGAAGAGGAATAACGCATTAAAAAAAATTGGGTTTGGGAATTTACAAAAAAAATGTTTACTGTTTTACTTGTTTTTATACTTGTATACGCATAATGCCGAGTGCTGAGATGAGTAGTAATATTAGGAAGAGAGATCAATGGTATATGGTGGTTTGGCTTAATACTAGGTTATTCTAACAATATTTTCTTTAGTTGTATGTTAAATAATAATAATACATTGTAGGTACAGCTAGGTATGTTTAATTTTTAACTTTGGGTTTATTAACTTATTTTAACAGCGGTTCATACATTTATATCTAGTTTTATTTATAATATACATATGTGTATGTACATATTTTTATTCGTATTAAACCTTGTTTTTTTTTTTATTTGAATTTTGACACATTTGTATGTTTATTTTTAATCGTACAACTCTGTATAATATAATAATATATGTGTAAACATATTTTTTCTATACATATTTTTTTTTATTACAATGTTAATTTTTCATGAACCTATAATAATATATGTGTATATACACGAGTAGTAAAATTAGAGTATTAATATTAGAAGAGAAAAAAAAATCTTATCTATGCCTATAATAATTTTTATCAAGATTATGCATATAATATAAATATTCTTATTTTATTACTATTTTTAATGTTTTTTGGTATAATAGTCTATGTGTATGTATATATATTTTTTTTTTCTAAACATATTTGTTTTGTTCCTTCTACTATATTTTTTTTTGTAAAATAGGTACCTATCTCTTGTTGTCTCTGGTTATTTAGGTACTTAATACTGGAGAATAATTAAACTACCTGTAATTGTCGTGGACTGGTAATTGAATCTGGCTTAGGTTGATTAAATGAAGGTGGAAGAGGTGGTGGTGTTGGGGGTTGTATTGACATATTTTGTCGGTTACTTGCCTGTGTAGGCTGGGCAGATCGGGGGTTGATTGATTCTTTTAATCCTGTCCGTTTGGTTTGATAAAGAGTTCTCTCTTTGATCGCTGTCGCTATTTCTTGGGTAGGGGGTTGTGAGATCATTCGGGGTGTGTTTGCTTTCGCAATTTCTGATTGGAAATTTTGGGTGATTTGTTTGACTTTGTTTGTCATCACCGTTTCCTGTGGTAGGGTGAAATTACTAAATTTTACATCCGCTTTAGGCTCATGAGTTAAGGTTTCTGTAGTTTCTATGCGAAGTTGAGGGTTTGCCTCAGTGTCTAACTGAACCTTTTGGTTATTGACGGTAATTATTTTGGGTGTTTTGACTATGATATTCTTTTTCTTGTTCCTGATAAACTTACATAGTTTCAATATTCCGATTATGCTGAGTAATAATATTACTACGGAGCTCAGTGATAGGGAGCTTATTTGAACCATTTCTGTTTTATTTCGCTCTTTTCTTTGTTTGTCTAGCGTATCTATCTGCTCTTCCAGCTGATCCAAAGAGTATTAATTTTCGTTTAGAATATTATTGGCATCCTCTGCTTTTAGCATGATTATGTGTTTTTGGGTATTCTGAGTGATATTATTAAGGAATTTATGAATGGTTTCATTCATATTAGATTTTAGTGGATGCGGATATTCTGGTTGTGAAATTTTAATATTCTGATGGTCTTCATCTTCGAAATATATAATTTGGTCAGCTATTTGGAAGTGACAAGGTTCGTTTAATATTAGTACTCTGCTGCCGAATAAGTTGGAACTATGTAAATTTTTCCTGCATGAAATTGTAATTTTCTGCGTGGTGGGAAACGAGAAGAGCCAGGAATTTTTCCTTGTTAACTTGATTAACAATTGCGGAACTTGAGTTTGTACTAAATAATCGCAAGTAACAGTTTCGTTATAAGGATTGAATAAGAAATTTATAGGACATTCTTTTACGTAATGCCCCTGAAGTATGGGGTTTAGCAAAGGACCTATGTAGGTGCTTTCATTAAGGCTACTAGACACTTTTTTGTATACTCGGAATTCAGATTGCTTGAATGTCACGAACTCTTGTGTGGATATGTGACTTGCAATGTAGGCATCCTTAATATCCAGTACCAAAGAGTGGTTGTCCGGGGTTTTGAAAGGGAATAAATGAATCTGCTGCAGTTTAAAAGGAGGCATGTTAAGGATAGGGAACGTGATTCTTATTACGAGTAGATTGTTTAGGAGTCCAGATTTTACTTCAATCGCCTGAGTTAGAATCGCTAGATCCTGAAAACTGTTAGAATCCTTTGGGTGAGCTTTATGATAGGTTTCCAGTAGTGTAGATGGTGATAATAGTAAGGGATGTACTTGGTTATTTTTCAGAGCTGTTAAAATTTGTATGAACGTTTGTTGCCTTAGCTCTATATCTAATACTTGTAGGCTAATCGTAGCTACTACTTCCTGAAGGCGTTGACGTGTGTTCAATTCACCATTAACCATGTCCAGTAGATCATTAACGGTTTTAGTTAATTCCCTTTGGTTAGTCTCAAGTTGATTTATAGGTTTTCTCAGTTTTTCGAACGATGACTTGAAAAGCGTTATCTGGTGTTTTTCTAGTTCTAATAGCGCTTGAGTATCCGTTTCCAAGTTGGCAATTTTACTGTAGATTTGCTTTTCATTAGAGGCATCCATCGTACCAAAAAGGTAATGTAAGCCACTACCTATTCCATCGAACAGGGATCTTCGATGTCGAGTGGTTATCATCTCTCTAATGGTCGTTGTTCTCTTTCTGATCGACTCTATCAAACTATGTATGTATGAGTTTTGCTCCGTACATGCGCTAGTTGTAGCATTATGTACTCTGCATAGTTGACTAATGAGAAAACCTGTATGTTCTATTAGTGTAGTTTCAGCTTCCAAGTCGCTTATGTTTATTTGAGTGAATAGATTCCATGTGTCGTGGAATAATAAGATTTTTCCCAAATCCTCAAACATGATTCCCGTGTTGTTTAGGGTCTGAACTTCATAGGGTTCCGTAGCAGCATTTGTTATTATCATGAGGCTTGGAAAAACGGTAATCATGAACATTAGGGCCATATCTAGAGGAGAGAAAAATCTGTAAAATTGCTCCAAATAAAGATCTCGAGGAAAAAAAAAAAAAAAATGAAGATATATTATAAACTCAAGGTATATTATATATAAAAAAAAAAAAAATTATTAGTTTTTTTTTTCTTTGTTGTGTTTTAAATCAGTATTGTTACAAAATAATGGAATTAATTCACTGAAGGCGTTTTTTCAGGTCAACTGACCGAATTTGCATTTTGCTAATTGTGCATTTTTTGCATATATGTCAAAATTATTTGTATTGATTTGTAAATCAGTTCTGACGGTACACCTCAAATGCATTGTTTACTTGTGATAATAATTGTGTCATGCAAAAAAAAAAATTTAAATTATTATGACTTGTATTTCATGTTGATATGATTGGCTTTTTTGGAGTTTTATGGTTGACCGGGATTACATGGTGATTTTCAAGATAAGCAGTTTTTATGTATAAATAGCGTGTGATATAAATCAATTTCACCTGTTAAGTTTTGATATTCATTCAAGTATTATGGCTAACGAAATTAGTGAGGCAATTGACAGGCTCATTGCTAAAGTGGAAGCAAACAAGATCCCAGAGAGGAACATCAGCGATCTGACGCTGTATCCAGCCAGCGAACCGATTGAGCCCTACGTGCCCAAGGCGTTACCTGGGACAGCACAGGGGGCACCGGATTATCTTCCTGGACCACGGAGGTTGACCCTCGAGGAGTACAGAAAAAGAACGGGGCTGAGCTGTCAGGATAAGCAGGAGAGTCCAGTAAAACCTCTACCAACTCGAGGTGGTAAACGCGCCAGGGTGGCCAGGGAGTTGCAGTATTTTAGACTGAGGGCTAGTCTAGCAGCGACAAAGGAGGAACGCTCGAGATATGAAGGAGTGGCTAAGGAGAAATTAAAAGAGCTGAATATTATAAAAAGGGCGAAAAAGAATAAAAAAAAATGAAGTTCGTAATTAAATTTTTTTTGTTAAATTTAAATAAAATATATTATTCAGATGTATATGTATTTTGTTTTCTTTTTTTTTGTTTTTTTTTTTTTGATCAAGGTATACTTCTCTTTTTTTTGATTAGGCATGTTGGGCTGCCTTTATTGTTGTCGAGTGTTCACATACGAGCATCCCCTTCTTGATATTTTGGCGTTTCGCAGAGAGTTTAAATAAAACTAAATCGGCAAGTAGTAGGTAGGCGTGTCAAGTTGGACCGAGATTTGCATTACTTTAGGTTGAGGGCTATTTTGGCCACTGTAAAAGAGGAGCGTGTAAAGTTTGATTGGCTGGCGAAGGAGATAAGAAAATTAATGCTTTAAAAAGGATGAAAATAAAAATATTCTTAAGTAGGTAGTTCTACTCTGAGTAAAAAAAAAATTTTTTTTTTTTTTTTTTTAAATAAAAGTAAATTATCCAAAGTATGTTTCTCTTTCTCTCCCTTGTCTGGTTTTCAAAGATTAGCCATTATTCGTGAAATGGTTTTAATCTGTTGTTATGTACTGTTACTCTTCGTTTACCAATTTGAATAACAGTATTAACAGGGCTAAAAGCTTGTACCACGAGATATGGACCTAGCCATATCTGGGAAAGCTTGTGTTTCTTCGCCGGATTTTTCAGTAGAACTTTTTCACCTGGCTGGAATGTAACCGGACGTGAATGCTTATCATAGTATAGTTTTGACTTTTCCTTAGCCTTAAACAGATTTTTTCGGGCGATAGCATACGTTTTTTGTAATTTGTATTTAAGGATGTGATAGTAACTTTCGTGGTTGTAAATGGGTTCTGGTTCTCTTCTTAGATTTGATGGTACATCCGCTGTAAACCCAAACAAACAATCCATTGGAGTGAGTTTAGTGCCATCATGTGGACTATTATTGTATACGAAAGCCGCGGTTCTCAGGAATCGATCCCAAGCCTTTGGATTTTCAGACACAATAGATCTTAAATACTCCACTAGAGGTCTGTGGGTACGTTCAAGTGCGCCGTTGGATTGTGGATGATAAGCGGAAGTCTGTATTTTTTTTATTTTCAGGAGTTTACAGACGCGTTTAAAAAGATCGCTTAAGAAGTTAGAACCCTGATCAGTTACTACCTTTTTAGGAATGCGGTAACGAGTAATTATCTCGTCGAAAAATATTCCTGCTACCGTTTCTGCTTCGCCATTCGGCATGGCATAACAATCTACGAATTTCGTCAGATTGTCTTGGAATGTCAAAATGTATTTGTTGCCTGAGTGTGTTTCTTCAAGAGGACCTACTATATCCAAATAAACTTTCTCGAATGGCATTAGAGCGGTATCTGTTATGACCATTGGCATACGATACCCCGGGCTAGCCTTCATTTTCTGGCATTTAGAACATTTTCGAATATATTTCCTGATAGAACTAAGCATGTTTTTCCACTTATATTTCTTTTTTATTCTTTTATAAGTTTTGATTACTCCTTGATGACCACCAAATGCGGAGTCATGGTAGTCCTTTAAAATTATTTGAATTTCTTCAGGGTTGGAAATAATCTCCGGTAATTGATTTTGGGAATTTATTGAATTACTATTCGAAGGTGATTTGTCGTGCTCAAATGTATTGGTTTCAGGTTGGTTGCTTTCAGTTGAGCCAATTTCTACTGAATCATCTTGGGAGTTCTTTGAATATTTTCGAATTTTTCGGGTTCTTTGGTTTTGTGTTACATTTTCAATATTATTTTCTGTCTCCTTCATTTGCGATCTCGTAACAACATGGCATCGTGCTTGCTTATATTTTGATGGTTGCGGAGAGTTAGAATCATCGTTGTCTATATCAGAATCTATACGGTGATGTACTTGAGCTTCCACAATGATTGAATTGGGATTTGTTTGGTTTATTTGGGCAGGTATTCGGCTAAGGGCGTCTGCATTAGTGTTAAATTTTCCAGGCTTATATTCAATTGTGTAGTCAAATTCCGAAAGTTTATGGTGGAACCTGACTAATCTCGAAGTTGGATCTTTTACATTGAATACACCTTTAAGGGGTTTGTGGTCTGTATAAACCGTGAAAGTTCTCCCTTGTAGGTAACACCTGAAGTTCCTGGCGGCCCATACAATAGCGAGCAACTCTTTCTCTATTGTGGAGTATTTTTGTTCCGCCTTATTTAAACTTCTACTTGCATACGCTATTGGCCTGTCTGTGCCTATTTTCCCTTGGGATAAAACAGCTCCCAACGCTTCATTGCTAGCATCTGTTGTCAAATTAAAGGGTTTGGTAAAGTCTGGATATATGAGTAAAGGAGGATTTACTAGGGAATTTTTAATTTTATCGAAAGAGTCTTGGCACTTTTGAGTCCAATTAAATTTGACGTCTTTCCCTAATAGATTCGTTAGTGGCCTGGCAATTTTTGAAAAATTCGGAATAAACTTTCGATAGTAGTTGGCCAACCCAAGAAACGATTGAGTTTGTCTCACAGTTCGGGGTTGAGGAAAATTTTGAACGCAGCTTGTTTTACTGGGATCTGGAAGTGCTCCTTCATTCGAGCATTTGTGTCCGAGGTAAATTACTTCTCTGCGAAGGAACTGACACTTTTCGGGTTGTAATTTAAGATTATGGGCTCTAAGTCTGTCGAATACCTTAGCCAATTTCTCGTTATGATCTTGTAAATTTTTTCCATATATTACAATATCATCGAGATAGACAAAGCATTCTAATCCTTGGAGACCCGTTAGAATGTAATTCATTAGGCGCTGAAAGGTCGCAGGTGCGCCTTTCAGCCCAAATGGCATTCTCTTAAATTCATAATGCCCGTAAGCAGTACTGAACGCAGTTTTAGGTCTATCCCTTGGATCAACAAGTACTTGATGATATCCGCTTGCAAGGTCCAGTGTAGTAAAATAGCGCGAGTGCCCAAGTTGGTCTAGTATATCTTCTATCCTGGGTAGTGGAAAGGCATCCCCTATAGATTTTTCGTTTAACTTACGAAAATCTACTACTACCCGCCAACGTTTATTGCCGTCTGGCCCAGCCTTCTTGGGAACTACCAGTAACGGAGAGTTCCACGGGCTTTTACTTAGTTGAATTATGTCATTCTCTAGCATCTCTGTTATTTGCTCATTTATGACTGCCCGATGTGTCTCTGGGAGTCTATACATTTTTTGGTTTATGGGTGGTTGATTATATAATGTGGGTATGGTATGCTTTATAGTGTTAGTGCACGTTAGCCTGTCTCCTTTTAGATAGAAAAGATCATTATATTTATAGCATAGTTCAAGAATTGATTTTTCCTCTTCTTGATTCAAATTTTTATCCAACAGTAATTCTCTACGTAAAGCCGCGAGTCTATCTTGATTATGATGTTTAATGCGGTTTACGTTTACCGAATATGGATTGGAATTTAAATCTGTTTTATTATTTTTGTGTTTGTAGTAGCTACTGTTTTGTGCACGAGAGAAAGATGGACCACCTTCTTTCTGAGAACTTTGGGTATTATTGTCGTCCAAAGATAAATAGAGAGGTTTAAAAGAGGCTTCTTTCTGAAAACTTTGGGTATTGTTGTCGTCCAAAGGTAAATAGAGAGGCTTAAGAGAGGCTTTTTTCTGAGAACTTTGGGTATTGTTGTCGTCCAAAGGTAAATATAGAGGCTTAAAATTATAATAATTAATTGGAACTAGAGTAAGCGTTAGGTTCTTTAGGTACACTGGTTGCGTGTTTACGTTTAGAACTGCTATTGGTATAAAACTTCTATGAGGACTAACTAGGCAATTTGCGACAAATACTCCTTCTTTAATCTCCTGAGACAAACAGACCATTTCCTGGTCTAATTGTAATGGTATACTCAGTACCATTTGAGATCGAGGAGGTATTCTATTGGATCGCCGAAGTACAACTTCATATTGCCTACTTTCACCTTCAATCGAGGTGCTCGGAATTTTTTCCATTGGAGGTAATGCATTTTTGCTATCTGGCGCCCGTAATTTAAATTGCTCCTCCAATTGATTGCTTGGTATTTCCTCTCCATCTTCTAGGGATGTTTCGAGAGGGACCGTGAACTCAATAGGGTTGGTTTCCGTGCGAGGAAACCGAAGTAATCTATTAGGCCCTTCGATATTACAATTTTTCGCAAGAAAATCATTACCCAACAGCCCATCATGGGAGATTTGGGCGATATCTTCGACAACCTGGAGTTTGCACGGGATACTGCGGCTTAATAAAAAGTTGCCTTGGCAGTTTCCCAATGTTTCTCCTTCTCCAAATGGAGTTTTCAGAGTCACCTTTTCGCTTTGTTTTATATGTTCTGGCGTATCTAGTGCTTCCTTTTTTATGATGCTTACTTCAGCTCCAGTGTCTACTATCAGCCGAACGGCTGTGTTTTTGCTTATGTCTAATGGTAAATCTACCACTGGAACGTTTTCTCTAGTATCTTGTTTTTTTGTTTGAAAGGACCCTGAAGTAATTTGCGCCGTTCTATTCAATGTCGAGCCGGGGATTTTTCGGTCGACAGTGTGCCGTTTCCCGAATGTGTGGCCTCCCATCGTTGTTTCTGCTGACAAGTGGACACGATATGTCCTCTTCTGCCACAGAAGTCGCACATATTATGTATGTGATTAATTCTTTGCTCCTGATTTGCAGATCCCCACCGAACATTGTTACTCGTGTTTGCATGTTCGGGTGGTGCCTTAGCATTTTGCTTGCAATGTTGGGCATCATGGCCCTTTATTCTGCAGTTAATGCAGAAAGGCGTATTCTTACGTTTTAGGCACTCGTCATACGTGTGCCCTTTGTAATTGCAGTAGCTACAGGTGATCTTATTTAAGAGTACTTTTTGCTTGTCGTACTTTCTTTCTGCCTGTTGCTGAAAAGATTTCTGGTAGGGAGGTGGGCTTCCGGAAGATTTCCTTGTCACAGAGCGCCAATTATGTTCAGGGATTTCGTCGGTACTAAAGGATACTAAAGTTTCCTTTGGCGGTTCCGGTATTGGAGGTATACTACTTTCAGTTTTTATATTATGTCCTCCGAACTCCTTTGTGTAAGGGTAGGAAGATAAATTTACACTCTCGTGTATGGGATAACCATAAGCATTAGCGAAATTTGTAATATTAGGTCTTAGAAAATTGCCCATTTGGAAAGAGTTTGTGGGGTTAGGAATATAGCTTGTTGGTTGAGGCGTGAAAAAGAGTCCTTGTTGCAACCTTTCCATATCTAATGCCTTTTGAATGAGTTTGTCCACTGAATCCTCATTTAAGGTGAGTAGATAGGCTCCTAGATGCGGGTTATATGCACCATATTTCACTGAAGCCATTGCAAAATCTTCTATCTGTTGTTTAACCACTTTAAAATTTTCACTGCCGTATTTATTTTGTGCTGCGTCGTTACATTGTAGTAGAAGACTTCTTAGTCTATTAGTAAACGAATTAAAGGGTTCCTGTGGATATTGTCGGCAAGTAATGAGTTTATTTATTAATTCGTGGTATGTTTCACGGGGTAAGTAAGTTCGATACAGTAACTGTTCAACCTCTTCAAATTTTGTTAGAGCACTGGATGTAATTAATTGATAGGCATTTCCTCTCAATCTAGTTGGGAAAACATGCATGAAAGCTTGCTTTTCCTCCTCTTCTAGGCACTGTTGTACTTGTTTGCAACAGCCTATAAAGGTTTGCAATTCTGTGAGAATTTGGGGACTAAATTCTCCAGAAAACAAGGGCACCATTTGTGCTGTCAGTTTAACTACTTTTTCATAATTCACTGGCATTTTGGCTGGTTGGTTTGGTTGCTTTCTCTGGGGAATATCTGGAGTATCGTTATTAGAAGTAGGCGAGGTTAATGATTTTTCTGTGATTAGGGCGTTTAAGCTATTTCTTCTTACTAGAAAATTAATTAGGCTGTGCCTTCTGAAACGTTTACCTGAGCGATGCTCACGATACCAGTTTACGGAAGGTCGACTTTGGGATGAATTACACTCTACTCTTGGGCTATCTGGAGGACTGGTATTATCAAATGATAATGAATTTATTACCGTCTAAAAGGTAGAGCATGAAGAACTACGGCCAGTTTTAGGCATGAAAGCAAAACCTGCGGATGTTTTTACTCAATATTAGTGAGAGAGATGGAACGAGAGAATAGGTAATTTAACGAGCTTCGATCAATAACCAGAGAAATCAGATTAATTATTTGAAATTTGTTCAATCTTTTTTTTTTATATATATATATATACCGCAGTGACTATTATATATATATTTTTTTTTTTTTTATGATTAACAATTTTTATTACTTTAATTTATCTTACTTTAACTTGAAGAGACGAATGGAAGAAGATAAAATTTGTTGCCTTTATCCGCTACGCAGATATGAAGTTGTATATCCAAGCTGGTGGCTTCTTTATTGTTATTGAAGAGAGAAAAGAATGGATATTTTCTGTTGTTGGAAATAAGGTGTTCCTATGCACTCGTAGGTTCGAAGATCAAGGTTTTTCAAGGGTTTGAATTTATGTACCTTCCTTAATCCTACCGGCTGCGCCAAATTATTGTTGAGTTTATGAAGCACTTGGGAGGTAGTCGTCCTCAAGTACTCTCATAGGTTCATCTTATGAGGATATTCCAGGTCGAATGTTGATGAATGAAGCCGCAGTAGGTTGAAGGGAGCCGCTTATTAGCTTTACTTCCCTTGGTTCGAAGATGGGAGCCGCTTATTAGCTTTACTTCCCTCGGATATTATATGGGAGCCGCTTATTAGCTTTACTTCCCTTGGTTCGAAGATGGGAGCCGCTTATTAGCTTTACTTCCCTTAGTAAGAACAACTTGAGTTGCTTTGAATGTTACTTGAACACTATTCTTTATTGCAATTCAACATCGTATTTATACAAAAAATCTTACATATAAAATTAACCTTACCTATGCTTCCGTAATGTTTCTGGCCTAACATTTGCTTACCAAAAGTGTAATTTGTATAGGCCAGGTGTATTTTCTTAATTTCCTATTTTGTAATATACAAGCTGCGGAAACTACTCGCAGCTTGTTATTCTTACATCACGACACTCGTTGCTTTATGCGTATATACATATTTCCCAGCTTCATTGTTTCTATCATTCATACGTACCTACATACATATCAATTCACCAAATGCTTGTAGCTTATCATATTACATCATGTCAATTTGGTCACCTATGCTTTACCGCCGGCGCAAGGTTATCGTATTGCAATGTGCGAATTCTTGCGCGCAGGGGTATTGCGTCACTCGGTCAACCTTTACTGGTTTCCTCAAATGGAAATTGGCGTAGGTCAGTGATGAGTGCAATGACAATAAAATGATGTAGTTAGGTATGTATGTACATGCAATGCATTATTTTTTCTTGATATGAATTATAACGCAATATAGGTATATACGTATATGCAATGCATTATTTTTTCTTGATAGGAATTATAATGCAATGTATGTAGGTATGTACGTATATACAATACTTTATCTTTTTATTGATATGAATTGTAATGTAGGTATGTATATTCAATACTTCATCTTACATACATTATAGATGATATGATCTTAATGAATGCATTATAGATGAGTTTATGATATGTAACATCCCAAAATTTTTTCTAAGCCCTATATGCGCCTTGTAAATAAGTTGGGTTCTTAGTATAACTTTGCTTGCCTTCTTCAGTTGCTCGATCTATTAAGGATGAATGAAACGACTTTTAGTATTAGAGCGAAGAAAGCTCAATCTCTAAAAAGTCCACCAAGTTAAAGCTTAAGAGCTCAATATCTGGTGTAAAAAAAAAGGAGAGATATTATTAGTGAGAGCTATACAGCACAATACCTTTAATATCAGCCATGTTGGAGCCAAGGGGCTCAATATCTGGCAGTTAAATAACACGCTTGGAGTTGTAGGTAAAACTCTGAATTTTTATTCTCAATCGCACTTAATTTATACTTTTAAAAATTGCTTACATGGTAAAAACCTTAATACAAAAAATATTATTTCTCATGAGAACTAAAGACTATTACAAAATTGCTTACATTGCTCATATCAGCAATATCGATCAAGAATATATTTAATCGATAAAAATGCATATACATTAACGTTAACCCCTACATGAACAAGCATAGCATTGCTTCGATGCTTACTTTGCAATCTTTTTCTTATTGAACAAATGCTAAGTAGATATGACACAGTTATCGATTGCGTCATTGAGCAATTACTTTTATTTATTTTTGTTTAAGCTCAATGAGTAATGTATTGTATGTATCATCACGGTGCAATGGTGACCAGTGGTGATCATATTACATTTTACAACTTTCTTTCACTTAGCGTAAATTCATTAAATGATCGTAGAATGGCGCATGGCTATTCCGATCATATTTCTTTTTTTTGTTGCTATTTACTTTTGCTTGTCATGTTTGTTTCGTTTATTTTTATTTCTTTATTATTATTCGTTGTTGAGGTAGGTGCATGTGCATTTATTATTGTGGTATGTAGGTATGCTCTACATCCTTACCGTAAAAAGAGGAAAAAAAAATTTTTTTTTTTTTTATAGAAAATTTTTTTTTTGATTTGCTTATATGAGTGCAATAGGCAATTTGCATATACATGATTTTGATGGAGATGACAACACTATCTTTATTTAATCAATTATTTCACATTTTTAAATGTTTCTTTATAATTATTAAAGTTGATATGTACATTATGTGTATATATACTATAATACATATTATAATAAATGTCAGATGTCGATATCATATTATTCTAATGCTATGAGATTTCTATATTCTAATGAAATGGTATGCTATTTATATATTTTATTGGTTATAAGTTATCTTTTTTAGCCTATTCTTATGTACTTTCTTTCTTTTATTGTCAATATCTAAGTAGACATTTACTCCTTCTATTTCTTTTACTTCATATGGGCCTTTATAAGGGCTATCACATTTTCGTTTATCTTCTCTTTTCAGAAGTACAAAATCTTTTACTTTTATTTCAATTGGGTTTATTACTTTATCTAATTTTTCATTACGTTTTGTTTTTGCTAAGTCTAATAATATTCTAGCTCTATTGTGTGCTTGTGTTAACCTAAATTTTAGTTCTTTTGCGTAATCTTCATAATTGTATATAGGCGTATTATCATTGAAATCTACATCGTTCGCCAGGCTAGCGAGTTTTCCAAAGACTAGTTCGTATGGAGTGTAACCTGTATCAGAATGTGGTGTCGTGTTATAACAAAATGTATAGTACGGTATCCATTCATCCCAATTGTATTCCTGTGTGAATGATAGAAGATATTCATTTAGGACTCTGTGGTTTCTCTCAATTGAACCTAATGTTTGGTGATGATATGGTGTAGATGTTCTCTGCTCTATCTTCAAGTATTTGCATATGTTGGTGAATATTTCATTTATGAATTCCGTTCCCAAGTCTGTTTTTATCGTATTGAAGGTACCATATCTTAATATGAATTTTTCAACTAATGCTCTGGCAATTGTAATTGCCTCCTTGTTCTCCAATGGTATAGCTTCAATATACTTGGTCAGTTCACACTGTATAGTTAGTATGTATCGAAATTCTTTTGACATTTTTAGTGGACCAACAGTATCTATAGAGATTATTTCGAAACTCCTTTTTGGGGTATCCGTTATCACTAATTTTTCTCTAGTGTGTTTTAGGATTTTATTCTTTGCACACAATTCACATCTGTTTATATAGTCTTTAACCATCTTGTTTAGATTTTTCCATATGTATCTTTGTTTTATCTTATTTATCGTTCTTTTGACACCTGAGTGTCCGCCATGTGGTGAGTTGTGGAATTCATTGATTATATTATTCTTCATTTTAATATCTTTTATTTGTATAGGAGTTTTATATATTATAATTTTTAATTTTGTTTGCCTATTATTCTCATTTATATTTTGTTTCTTATTTTGCTGCAGCTTGTTAAATAACTTTTTAAATTCGTCGACGTTTATATAATGAAATATGATGTCATCTTTCGCTAACGATAGTGACTCTGTTTTCATTTTCTTCATTTTCGAAATCAGTGTCTCCAAGATCAAACCTAAGTCGTGATATGGATTATTGCTGAATTCGATTATCACTCCCTTACTATTTATTATTATATTTGGCAAACTATTATTTCCTTTTTGTAGCGCTTTATTCTTATTGAGCTCAAATTTTAACTTTGGTATCCTCCTTACTTCGTTATTGGAAGTGCATTCCCATGCATAAAGGTGATCAGTCTCTATGTTAGTTGGGCTGCTATCCTGGGGTTTCTTCTTGTTAAGTTTTTCTATCTTGTTGGACATTGCTCTTGTAGTTACATTTATGCTTGCTGTGGGAATCATTGCTTTTAATATATCAGAATCAATTTTTATTCTTGATAAGGCATCGGCATTCGCATTCATTTTGCCTTGTTTATAATTAATTTCGAAGTCGTAGTCGGCTAGGTCTAATCTTATTCTCGTTAATTTGGAAGATGGATTTCTATGCGTGAAGAGACTTACTAAAGGTCTATGGTCTGTTACCACGACAAATTTTCTACCATATAAATAAGGTCTGAAGAAATTTATTGCCCAATGAATGGCTAATAATTCTTTTTCAATAATTGGTTTATTAAGTTCATGCTTTGTTAGCGTTCTGCTAGCATATGAAATTGGTAAATCAGATCCTATGTCACCTTGTGATAATACTGCTCCAAGAGCAAATTGTGAAGCATCTGTTGTTAATATAAATTTTTCTTCAAAATTGGGGTATTGTAATATTGGTGAATTTGTCAATTTTGACTTTAAACATGAAAATGCTTTTTGACATTCATCTGTCCAATCGAAAATGGTGTTCTTTTTCGATAGAGAATTTATTGGTCTAGCTATTTCAGCGAAATTTGGAATGAATCTTCTGTAGTAGTTACAGAATGCAATAAATCTTCTTGCATCATCCGCATTTTTTGGGGTGGGGTAATTCAATACAGTGTCAAATTTCTTAGGGTCTGTTCTAATACCATCTTTTGTTATTAGATGTCCCAAATACGTTACTTCTGTCTGTAGAAATCTACATTTTTCCGGATTTAGTTTTAAATTATATTTTCTCAGTCTGTTAAATGTTGTTATCAGATTTTGATTGTGATGTTTTAGGCTACATCCAAAGATAATAATATCGTCCACGTATAAGAACGCTTCAGAATCTAGTCCAGATAAAGCTATTGAAAGCATTCTTTGAAAACTATTGGTTGAAATTTTTAAACCAAATGGCAGTCTTTTAAATTGATAGTGGCCTTTGTTGCTTGAAAATGCAGTCAATGGCCTAGAATTCTTATTTAATTCAATTTGATGAAATGAACTTGTAAGATCAAGTGTGGAAAAGTATTTCGCTCTTCCAAGCTTGTCAAGTACATCATCAAGTCTTGTTAGAGGAAATTTATCATCAAGAATTTTTTTATTTAGTTGTCTGAAATCTACAACAAGACGCCATTTTTTATTTCCGTTGTCGGATTTTTTTGGAACAATTAATAAAGGAGAATTGTATGGACTTATTGATGGTTCAATAACGTCTTCCTTTATGAGCTTGTCTATTTGATTATTTATTTCTTCGATTTGTGTCTGAGGAAGTCTATAATTTTTAATATATACAGGATTCTTGTCTGTAGTGGAGATTTTTTGACTGTAGAAATTATTTGTAGTTAATTTGTCATCCGGTAAATGGAAAATATCTGAGAAATTTTTGCATATTTCTAAAACAGAATTTTTTGCATATTCATCTAGATTTTCTAATTTGAGTTCTTTCAGAAGTTTAGTGAATCTGTTGTTGTTTTTATGCTTGGTACTAGTATTTATTATGTGATAGTTATCAAGAGGTTCTATTTTGGGTTTGAAATTTTTGAGGATAATTTCTCTATCTAGCGTATTTAAAATTTTGATGTGTGCAACGCCTTTTGCAGGAATTATAGAATTAGCTATGAAAACTCCTTTTTGTATTTCTTCGCTTAGAACTATGTTATCTTTTTTTATATTAACATTGATTGCTTGTATTATCTCTGTTCTTGGTGGGATCTTTATCAAATTTAGATTTGGTAGTTTAGTATTCATTGGCAATATAGATTCTATCTCATTATGAAAGATAGAGATTGTAAAATTTTCATAATCAATTTTACATGAGTTTTGAATTAAAAAATCTCTTCCTAGAATTCCACTTGTCAAGATTGGAAAATCATCATCTACTATATGAAATTCTTGTGGAATATCTTGACCTTCTATTTTTAGATCTGCCTCTAAGGTTCCTAAAGAGAATGATTCTGACTTAGTGATGCCCGTTATTTTGCATTTTTTGTGTTCTTGAATTCCTTCACCAGATTTCAATTCATTGCGTTTCATAATTGATATGTCAGCTCCAGTGTCTATAAGAAATGACTTCTGGCCCGGTGATACATTTATGGATGTTGTTATGTAGTTGGTTAGGTGTTTAGTAAGACTATATATTCTTATTGCATTTATTAGTCTATTTCCCCCGAATCGGTTACTTGGGGGATTTCCCCGTTTCCCGATTGCGTTAGGTTGACTCTTCTATTGGGAAGATTTCGAGATTGGTTGCCATGTCTATACTGAATATTTGATTGGTTATAGTTTTGGTGTTGATTATGAACTCTATTATTTCTTGAATATGAATTTGAGTTCATATTAGGACGATTTATAGCATAATTTTGCGAAAATCTACGGTTATTATGATTGTTATTTCGTCCGATGTTGTTAAATTGTTGACCTCTTGGATTGAATGAATTCTGTGCATGTCGGTTTTTTCTATAATGATGGACATATGTTTGCGGTCTTGGTACTTCAACTTCAGCCGCAATTTGTATTGCTTCTTGCAATGTTTTAGGCCTTGCGGCGAAAATTGTCGCCTTTATCTGTTCATTAAGTCCATTCTTAAATGCATTCAATGCTATTTGGTCATTGAGTTTCGCAATTATTGTTCTATTTTCTTCACCTTGCTCTGTTATCTGTATAGAGTTTAATTGAGCAACCAAATTTTCTATTTTTGTGGCGTAGTCTGTAATTGTTTTACCAGACTGAGTTATTTTTGTTAACTCTGTTTGTATGCTGAGTGGTGTTTTCGTGCTTTTAAAGATGTCACGCAACGTTTTCTGTAGCGAGTCATAGTTTTTTTCAATTGTGATATAGCTTATCTTGTTTTTGACTGCTGCTGAGAGTCTTGTCTTTAAAACAAAATCTATTAATCTGCTTTTCTGCTCATTATTTGCTAGATCACTATGCATAAAATGCACTAAATTTAGAAAGTTGTCCAGATTTTTTATTTCTCCATTAAATTCTGGAATAATTTTTATGGCTGTAGCTATATCAAATGTTGCCATTTTTGGTTCTGAGTCCTTATCTTTTAATAATTCATTTGATTCTGAGTCCGTTTCTCCTAGTAATTCATTAGTTTTTTGTATCAATATTAAATCTAGTTCTGTGTATTTTGCCTCAAATTTTTCTTTTTGTTTGAGTGCGACAATCTCATCTTGCTTGTATGCAGTTTTATATATGTTATTAAAGTTATCTTTTATCTCTCTGGCTTGTTTAGTTTTGCCTAGTATATGCGCGGAAGTGTATGTTCTATTTGGAGTCTTTTTAAAATTTTCCAATATTTTATCTAATTGTGAGATTAATTCCTGTAAACTCATTATTCTATATATCTGTTTAGTTATACTCTAGCTATGGCTATCTGTCTATCTACCTTTTTAATGAAATATTTTTTTATTTTTATTGCTATTAAATATAAAATAACTAGCATGCATTATTGTTTATTATAACCTCTTCTTTGGATTCTTTCGACTGTTTTTTACCCATTTTGAGTGACAAAGAAAAAAGAATGGTAAGCAAAAAAAAATGAAGGATTAGCTGTGAGCTGATATTGAAGGTAAAAGAAAGAGAATAATATGTAAATGTAAATAACAATATGCCATGTAAATAATGTAAATAAGTTGATATTTTATTTTATGTAAATAAGTTGATATTTTATTTTTTTGTATATATATATAATGTAATAGTTTATGACTAATTAAAGGTTTATTTATAACATTTTTTTTTATATATTTTTTTTTTTATTTATTCCTTCTCTTTTTTTGTTTTTCTTTTCTTTTCTCCTTTCTTTCCTTTTTTAGCTCTGCTATTTTCATCAGGAACTTCTTTCTCTGCTCCCCTTGTGATATCACAGCCAGACGGTGATATTCGCCGATTTCTCTTCTAAATTTTGCTTCGAAGCCAGCTCTTCTTTTTGTATAATTTTCCTTTGGTGGTTGTACTTGAGGTTGTTGGTTCTTGTTTCTGCTTCGGTATTCCTCTATTGTGATGGGCCTCGGTCCTTTGGTGGGGTCCCGTAAAGCGTCTATCAGGGATTCCTTTAACTCTTTCCAGGGTTGTAGAGTCTCTTCAAAGATTCGGTCCGCAGGGTCGCCATGTAAATAAGTTGGGTTCTTAGTATAACTTTGCTTGCCTTCTTCAGTTGCTCGATCTATTAAGGATGAATGAAACGACTTTTAGTATTAGAGCGAAGAAAGCTCAATCTCTAAAAAGTCCACCAAGTTAAAGCTTAAGAGCTCAATATCTGGTGTAAAAAAAAAGGAGAGATATTATTAGTGAGAGCTATACAGCTCAATACCTTTAATATCAGCCATGTTGGAGCCAAGGGGCTCAATATCTGGCAGTTAAATAACACGCTTGGAGTTGTAGGTAAAACTCTGAATTTTTATTCTCAATCGCACTTAATTTATACTTTTAAAAATTGCTTACATGGTAAAAACCTTAATACAAAAAATATTATTTCTCATGAGAACTAAAGACTATTACAAAATTGCTTACATTGCTCATATCAGCAATATCGATCAAGAATATATTTAATCGATAAAAATGCATATACATTAACGTTAACCCCTACATGAACAAGCATAGCATTGCTTCGATGCTTACTTTGCAATCTTTTTCTTATTGAACAAATGCTAAGTAGAAATGACACAGTTATCGATTGCGTCATTGAGCAATTACTTTTATTTATTTTTGTTTAAGCTCAATGAGTAATGTATTGTATGTATCATCACGGTGCAATGGTGACCAGTGGTGATCATATTACATTTTACAACTTTCTTTCACTTAGCGTAAATTCATTAAATGATCGTAGAATGGCGCATGGCTATTCCGATCATATTTCTTTTTTTTGTTGCTATTTACTTTTGCTTGTCATGTTTGTTTCGTTTATTTTTATTTCTTTATTATTATTCGTTGTTGAGGTAGGTGCATGTGCATTTATTATTGTGGTATGTAGGTATGCTCTACAGCCTGCTTAGGGTACATCTTTTCCGGGGAGGGGGAATTTTTTTGGGGGGAAGGGGGAGAATTTCTCTGAACAAAAACTGTAAAAAAAACGGTTTGTCCTTCAGGCACCCCTCTTATACTTCTCCTAAAAATTCATCCTACCACTCTATACGTTGCCCCTTCCTACCCCCCAGATATCCCCTATATACACTCCCCCCACTTTCCCCTCACGTTTCCCCGCAAAACTTAATTTTGTTTTTTCACGTACAATTGTACTATTACTAATTATTCTATTCCAACATGTCACACTGCTAAAAGTTACCATTGCTAACTGGCTTTATAAATGTAAAAAAAAAATTGGAATATCCGAGTTCCTATAAGCGCAACAAGAGCATTTGTCCAACGGGTGCTAAAATGCGTTCTTTTTTAATTTTTCCTCATACATTTCCCCTAAACTCCCTCAAGATTTTTACGCCTGATATATGCGCCTGTTAAGCCTCCATCATTCACGGGTGGAAAAAAATTGTTTGCGGGAAGGTGGGAGATGTCCCTGAACAAAAACTGAAAAAATAACGATTTGCTCTTCCCCCACCCCCCTTATACTTCCCCAGAAAATTATCCCTACCCCTCCATGGGCTGCCTCTCCCCATTCCCTAAATACCCTCCAAACATCATTCCCCCGTTAGTCCTCACGTTTCCCGCCAAAATAAGAAATTAATGAATCAACATCACAAGGTACGCTAAATTAAATTCAATCTAATTAACTGCATGCGTATGGATGTGTGCTACTCAAGTCAATACCTATTTTCTCGGCCAAATTCCAGCCGATTTTAAAAATTCCTTTTGCTAAATTTATTGTGATTTTTTTATGATTTTTGACTCTATTACGAGTTTCGTCCCGGGGTACTTTAGGGTGCGGGGTTGGTACCCCCGGCGGGGGGGTACTTCTTATACACTATGTTGCATATCAAATGAAAGGCCTCGGCGAGTACTACGGACGGTGTACTCTTTTTTCCAATCTGGAGAGCTTCGTTGAATGAAATTTTTTAAATTAAATCCCCATACAATTTCATCCCCACCCCATAGCTCGGCTAAATATCATCCGATTTGCAAAATTCCTTCTGCTTATTTATTTTTTATTTTTTTCAGATTTTTTGAGCATATCTTCTTTACCCTCCCAATTACGTTCGCAAATTTAATTTTCGATGGCCAAAATTTCGGTCTGAAATATACATTTCGAAACTTAATTAAACGAATTGTTGAATAATCCAATTTTTTTATTTTTTATGAATGCGCACGTATCGGAAGATTATCTATACTAAATTTCAGGAAGATTGCATTTCATTTACTTATTTAAAAAAAAAAATCTATTCAAGTTTTGCATGACCACTCACCGCCACCTACCGGTGGTACCTGACAACTCACGGGCATACGAGTTACATACTTAGATAACTACATACCTCCTCTGTGCTTGGCATTTTATTTGAAGGAATTTGCTGCTTTTCTTCACATTCTATGCCAATTTAACTGCGGCAACCCCCGCGAAAATTTCCAAATTTGAGTATTTTTCAAGGGGTAACCCATGAAAAAATCGCGTTTTTACTTTCTCCCGTACCCCGGCATGCGGGTACTTTTTGGAAAGGTCTAGGCGAGTTCATTGCAGAAAAAAAAACTCACTTCTTTATTCCACCCCTCTTTTCGTTCGATTTGGCGCCAAAAACCGTTATTTTTTAATTACGATTTCAAACTTTTTGCTAAATGCTGCAACCTAGAGGGATTTTCTTGAACTATTTGCAACAAGTTTTGTAGGCATAATAATCACAGGTTTATCTGCTATTTCACAAAGTTTATCTGAGTCCAATATGGCATCTCTCGGAATAGTTACAAAGATATATATCAGCTGAGTACATAATCTTCGGCGCAGGACACATGCATTGTTTGTGTATTGCCAAAATCAAATCGTGTCAACTTTTACATTTTATTTTTCAATAATTAAATACTACATAAAACGGCTAATAAGATTGCATTCACAGTTAGAATACATTATGAACAAATTATCGGAGAAAAAAATCACGAAGTTGATATTCGGTACTCCCGATATAAATGGACCATCCACTATCTTAATTTTTCCATCACTCTGCTTTAGGTAATAATAACATTTTATCATATGACTCCTTCATTATTATTACTCTTTTATCTAACCATGGTGGTTCCGTTACACGAAAGGCTTTCCATTAAACATAGTGATAAGTATGACTCGAAGTTAGCAATTTAACGAGCATCCACAATCTTAATTTTTTCCATCCCTCTGCTTTACGTAATAATAAGATTTTTTCATATAACTCCTTCATAATAATTACTTTTAACTAACCAGAGGGGTTCGGGGGGTGGAACCCCCCGTTACGCAAAAGGCTTTCCGTTAAACACAGTAATCAGTGCGACTCGAAGTTAGCAATTTAACGAGCATCCGCAATCATAATTTTTTCCATCCCTCTGCTTTAGGTAATAATAACATTTTATCATATGATGTCCCCTTCATTATAGTTACTCTTTTATCTAACCAGGGGTGCAACCCCCCGTTACGCGAAAGGCTTTCCATTAAATATTGTGATCAGTGCGACTCGAAGTTAACCATTTAACGAGAATCCACAATCTTAATTTTTTGCATCCCTCTGCTTTAGGTAATAACAAAATACTGTTATATCACTCCTTAATTATTATTACTCTTTTGTCTTACCAGGGGGGTTCGGGGGTGGAACCCCCCGTTACGCGAAAGGCTTTTCACTGCATACAGTGATTAGTGCGACATGTAGTTGGATCGCAACAATAATCGGCAATCCACCTGACCTTTCCGTCGATTTGGCCCAAGCAACCGTTATTTTTGAATTACTGAATCCACATTTTTGCTAACTTATGCCACCTCTCGGGACTTTCTTCAACTAATTCCATCATGCTATTGCAGCCATATTAATCGTTCAGATGTCTGCCATTTTTCACAATTTATTTCATGCTAATATGACTACCATTCCTCCTCCCCCCACTCTTTAAAAGGATATGGAAAATGGAAAAATTTAAAAATAAAATCCAGACATTCCTCCACTCTTTTCTTCATAACTTCACTCCCTCTGCTCCGTTTTTCTTCATTCTTTTTTCATATAGTAGCTAACCCCCCCCCCCCCAAAACCCACCGCCACTCAGATAGGCTACTTTTTGCCGCCCGGTGTGTAGGGGGGGGGGGGGAAATTAGGCTCTTAAAATTCTTTTAATTTTCCAGGACCCATTTGAACTCGGACTATAGAGTGTGGGTACTTAAGTGCCAAACACAATTCCGCCGTTCCGATTCAATTCGATTCGATTCAATTCGATCCGTTACGTGCATGAGCACAATTGTTCCGTTCGGTTTCAATCTGACGTTTAAAGTTGTTTATGCGATACACAGTTGAAAAAATGGGTGAATTATTCGAACTCTTTGAAATGTTATTACACATTTATTTATTGTGGATAATGTATAAGAGATCCAGAAAACTAAATAGGAGAAGGTGGTGGGTGCGACCAGTTAATAGAGACAGAGAGATAAAGGGATACTTCGCGACGACATTTCAAAAACTCAAAGAGTTAGATCCCCAAGATTTTTTCTTACACACCAGAATGTCAAGGCCTATATATGATGTATTTCTAAATCTTATGAAGGATGACCTAAGGAAAAAATCGAGGAGACCTGCAATTGATTTTGAATGCAGACTGGCAGTTACATTGTCGTAAGTGTACCGTAATATTAATAATAATTAAACAAACATTACACTATTATGGCATTGTAGGTTCCTATCACAAGGTGTAAGCCCTACTTTCCTAGCATGGAGTTTTAAAATGGGGAAATCTACTGTCAGGAGTATTATCTTGGATACCTGCGATACTATTTGGCGAGTTCTTTCGCCTGTCTATGTGTGCAGTAGACGGCAAACATATCGAAATTCAAGCTCCTCCAAATTCTGGCTCAAGTTACTTTAATTATAAGAAGTCATTTAGCATTGTTCTGCTTGGAACATGTGATGCTAACTACACTTTTACGGACATATCCGTTGGTGCGTACGGAAGTCAAAGTGACGGAGGTATGAAATTGAAAATATTGATTTAATTACTCAATCGTTAAATATGCAAATAGGTATTCTTAAGGAATCTACATTTGGACGTGAATTATTTCAAGAAGTACTTCCCATTCCGAAAGAATGCAGATTACCAAACAGCACTAAAATTTTTCCGTACTACTTTGTCGGAGATGCCGCCTTCCCTTTGAAGAAAAACTTATTACGGCCATACCCAGGAAGAAATTTACCGGAAGACAAAACTATATTCAATTATAGGTTGTCCAGAGCAAGACGAATTATTGAAAATTGTTTCGGTATATTGGTTACCCGTTGGAGAGTTTTAAAGCATTCCTTAAATTTATTACCACAAAATGCTGAAAAAGTTGTATTAGCAGCCGTAGCCCTGCATAACTTTATTAAGCTCAACGACAAAGAGAAAATATATGTCCCATCGAATTTTGTAGACTGGGAAGATAATGAACACGTAATTCACAATGGTGAATGGAGACAAGAAAGTACCAATTTGCGCTCAGCACGTTTAGGTACCAACAACGCAACTCGTTCGGCGTTCAATTTGAGGGATGAACTGAAAGAATACTTTCTCAATGAAGGATCTGTATCCTTCCAATGGAACAGATAGATAGTGAACAAAAACAATGTATTTAATGTTTTATTTATAAAAAAAGAAAAAAAGACACATAAATATATATTTACAATCTTTCCATATGAAAAGTTAAACGCTAATACAACTTTTGAAATGCTAATAACTGATATAAATTGTCATTGATTTTATTTAAGGGGAGCTGGGTGGGAGGTGCCAAAGTGGTAAGGTACCAAAAATTTTATATGCTCACAACTGCCGTAATTATAAACCGATTTCAATGAAATTCGAACACATAATACTAGTGGCCGTCTGTTGCCGTTTTTAGATTTTCGAATTTCGAAAATTCGTAGTACTAAATTTTAGATTTTTCGAAAAATTCCACGTTCTTTCAAAGCACGATTATACTATTAGTTATTATTAAATTCCAACCTAACAGACCGCTAAAACTTACTTAAGATAACGGGTTTTCGTAATCAAAAAAAAAATCGAAATTTCTAACTTCCTACAAGCGCAGCAAGAGCATTTATTTTAGGGTGGTAAAATTCGTGCTTTTCTTAATTTTTTTTTAAAAATTTTCCCTCCGCATCCCAAAATTTTTTCTAAGCCCTATATGCGCCTGCTTAGGGTACATCTTTTCCGGGGAGGGGGAATTTTTTTGGGGGGAAGGGGGAGAATTTCTCTGAACAAAAACTGTAAAAAAACGGTTTGTCCTTCAGGCACCCCTCTTATACTTCTCCTAAAAATTCATCCTACCCCCCAGATATCCCCTATATACACTCCCCCCACTTTCCCCTCACGTTTCCCCGCAAAACTTAATTTTGTTTTTTCACGTACAATTGTACTATTACTAATTATTCTATTCCAACATGTCACACTGCTAAAAGTTACCATTGCTAACTGGCTTTATAAATGTAAAAAAAAAATTGGAATATCCGAGTTCCTATAAGCGCAACAAGAGCATTTGTCCAACGGGTGCTAAAATGCGTTCTTTTTTCATTTTTCCTCATACATTTCCCCTAAACTCCCTCAAGATTTTTACGCCTGATATATGCGCCTGTTAAGCCTCCATCATTCACGGGTGGAAAAAAATTGTTTGCGGGAAGGTGGGAGATGTCCCTGAACAAAAACTGAAAAAATAACGATTTGCTCTTCCCCCACCCCCCTTATACTTCCCCAGAAAATTATCCCTACCCCTCCATGGGCTGCCTCTCCCCATTC
The DNA here is from genome assembly GCA_963924295.1 of Dioctria rufipes. NCBI lineage: Eukaryota > Metazoa > Arthropoda > Insecta > Diptera > Asilidae > Dioctria > Dioctria rufipes. Next base: position 176,630,511 of record OZ002740.1, on the reverse strand, counting down.
CCTAAATACCCTCCAAACATCATTCCCCCGTTAGTCCTCACGTTTCCCGCCAAAATAAGAAATTAATGAATCAACATCACAAGGTACGCTAAATTAAATTCAATCTAATTAACTGCATGCGTATGGATGTGTGCTACTCAAGTCAATACCTATTTTCTCGGCCAAATTCCAGCCGATTTTAAAAATTCCTTTTGCTAAATTTATTGTGATTTTTTTATGATTTTTGACTCTATTACGAGTTTCGTCCCGGGGTACTTTAGGGTGCGGGGTTGGTACCCCCGGCGGGGGGGTACTTCTTATACACTATGTTGCATATCAAATGAAAGGCCTCGGCGAGTACTACGGACGGTGTACTCTTTTTTCCAATCTGGAGAGCTTCGTTGAATGAAATTTTTTAAATTAAATCCCCATACAATTTCATCCCCACCCCATAGCTCGGCTAAATATCATCCGATTTGCAAAATTCCTTCTGCTTATTTATTTTTTATTTTTTTCAGATTTTTTGAGCATATCTTCTTTACCCTCCCAATTACGTTCGCAAATTTAATTTTCGATGGCCAAAATTTCGGTCTGAAATATACATTTCGAAACTTAATTAAACGAATTGTTGAATAATCCAATTTTTTTATTTTTTATGAATGCGCACGTATCGGAAGATTATCTATACTAAATTTCAGGAAGATTGCATTTCATTTACTTATTTAAAAAAAAAAAATCTATTCAAGTTTTGCATGACCACTCACCGCCACCTACCGGTGGTACCTGACAACTCACGGGCATACGAGTTACATACTTAGATAACTACATACCTCCTCTGTGCTTGGCATTTTATTTGAATGAATTTGCTGCTTTTCTTCACATTCTATGCCAATTTAACTGCGGCAACCCCCGCGAAAATTTCCAAATTTGAGTATTTTTCAAGGGGTAACCCATGAAAAAATCGCGTTTTTACTTTCTCCCGTACCCCGGCATGCGGGTACTTTTTGGAAAGGTATAGGCGAGTTCATTGCAGAAAAAAAAACTCACTTCTTTATTCCACCCCTCTTTTCGTTCGATTTGGCGCCAAAAACCGTTATTTTTTAATTACGATTTCAAACTTTTTGCTAAATGCTGCAACCTAGAGGGATTTTCTTGAACTATTTGCAACAAGTTTTGTAGGTATAATAATCACAGGTTTATCTGCTATTTCACAAAGTTTATCTCAGTCCAATATGGCATCTCTCGGAATAGTTACAAAGATATATATCAGCTGAGTACATAATCTTCGGCGCAGGACACATGCATTGTTTGTGTATTGCCAAAATCAAATCGTGTCAACTTTTACATTTTATTTTTCAATAATTAAATACTACATAAAACGGCTAATAAGATTGCATTCACAGTTAGAATACATTATGAACAAATTATCGGAGAAAAAAATCACGAAGTTGATATTCGGTACTCCCGATATAAATGGACCATCCACTATCTTAATTTTTCCATCACTCTGCTTTAGGTAATAATAACATTTTATCATATGACTCCTTCATTATTATTACTCTTTTATCTAACCATGGTGGTTCCGTTACACGAAAGGCTTTCCATTAAACATAGTGATAAGTATGACTCGAAGTTAGCAATTTAACGAGCATCCACAATCTTAATTTTTTCCATCCCTCTGCTTTACGTAATAATAAGATTTTTTCATATAACTCCTTCATAATAATTACTTTTAACTAACCAGAGGGGTTCGGGGGGTGGAACCCCCCGTTACGCAAAAGGCTTTCCGTTAAACACAGTAATCAGTGCGACTCGAAGTTAGCAATTTAACGAGCATCCGCAATCATAATTTTTTCCATCCCTCTGCTTTAGGTAATAATAACATTTTATCATATGATGTCCCCTTCATTATAGTTACTCTTTTATCTAACCAGGGGTGCAACCCCCCGTTACGCGAAAGGCTTTCCATTAAATATTGTGATCAGTGCGACTCGAAGTTAACCATTTAACGAGAATCCACAATCTTAATTTTTTGCATGCCTCTGCTTTAGGTAATAACAAAATACTGTTATATCACTCCTTAATTATTATTACTCTTTTGTCTTACCAGGGGGGTTCGGGGGTGGAACCCCCCGTTACGCGAAAGGCTTTTCACTGCATACAGTGATTAGTGCGACATGTAGTTGGATCGCAACAATAATCGGCAATCCACCTGACCTTTCCGTCGATTTGGCCCAAGCAACCGTTATTTTTGAATTACTGAATCCACATTTTTGCTAACTTATGCCACCTCTCGGGACTTTCTTCAACTAATTCCATCATGCTATTGCAGCCATATTAATCGTTCAGATGTCTGCCATTTTTCACAATTTATTTCATGCTAATATGACTACCATTCCCCCTCCCCCCACTCTTTAAAAGGATATGGAAAATGGAAAAATTTAAAAATAAAATCCAGACATTCCTCCACTCTTTTCTTCATAACTTCACTCCCTCTGCTCCGTTTTTCTTCATTCTTTTTTCATATAGTAGCTAACCCACCCCCCCCCCTCCACAACCCACCTCCACTCAGATAGGCTACTTTTTTCCGCCCGGTGGGTAGGGGGGGGGGGGAAATTAGGCCCTTAAAATTCTTTTAATTTTCCAGGACCCATTTGAACTCGTACTATAGAGTGTGGGTACTTAAGTGCCAAACACAATTCCGCCGTTCCGATTCAATTCGATTCGATTCAATTCGATCCGTTACGTGCATGAGCACAATTGTTCCGTTCGGTTTCAATCTGACGTTTAAAGTTGTTTATGCGATACACAGTTGAAAAAATGGGTGAATTATTCGAACTCTTTGAAATGTTATTACACATTTATTTATTGTGGATAATGTATAAGAGATCCAGAAAACTAAATAGGAGAAGGTGGTGGGTGCGACCAGTTAATAGAGACAGAGAGATAAAGGGATACTTCGCGACGACATTTCAAAAACTCAAAGAGTTAGATCCCCAAGATTTTTTCTTACACACCAGAATGTCAAGGCCTATATATGATGTATTTCTAAATCTTATGAAGGATGACCTAAGGAAAAAATCGAGGAGACCTGCAATTGATTTTGAATGCAGACTGGCAGTTACATTGTCGTAAGTGTACCGTAATATTAATAATAATTAAACAAACATTACACTATTATGGCATTGTAGGTTCCTATCACAAGGTGTAAGCCCTACTTTCCTTGCATGGAGTTTTAAAATGGGGAAATCTACTGTCAGGAGTATTATCTTGGATACCTGCGATACTATTTGGCGAGTTCTTTCGCCTGTCTATGTGTGCAGTAGACGGCAAACATATCGAAATTCAAGCTCCTCCAAATTCTGGCTCAAGTTACTTTAATTATAAGAAGTCATTTAGCATTGTTCTGCTTGGAACATGTGATGCTAACTACACTTTTACGGACATATCCGTTGGTGCGTACGGAAGTCAAAGTGACGGAGGTATGAAATTGAAAATATTGATTTAATTACTCAATCGTTAAATATGCAAATAGGTATTCTTAAGGAATCTACATTTGGACGTGAATTATTTCAAGAAGTACTTCCCATTCCGAAAGAATGCAGATTACCAAACAGCACTAAAATTTTTCCGTACTACTTTGTCGGAGATGCCGCCTTCCCTTTGAAGAAAAACTTATTACGGCCATACCCAGGAAGAAATTTACCGGAAGACAAAACTATATTCAATTATAGGTTGTCCAGAGCAAGACGAATTATTGAAAATTGTTTCGGTATATTGGTTACCCGTTGGAGAGTTTTAAAGCATTCCTTAAATTTATTACCACAAAATGCTGAAAAAGTTGTATTAGCAGCCGTAGCCCTGCATAACTTTATTAAGCTCAACGACAAAGAGAAAATATATGTCCCATCGAATTTTGTAGACTGGGAAGATAATGAACACGTAATTCACAATGGTGAATGGAGACAAGAAAGTACCAATTTGCGCTCAGCACGTTTAGGTACCAACAACGCAACTCGTTCGGCGTTCAATTTGAGGGATGAACTGAAAGAATACTTTCTCAATGAAGGATCTGTATCCTTCCAATGGAACAGATAGATAGTGAACAAAAACAATGTATTTAATGTTTTATTTATAAAAAAAGAAAAAAAGACACATAAATATATATTTTTCTGCTTTTCACTTATGTAGTTACCTGAATATTTACTTTTATTGCACAGGCACTTGCTTTTTATAAAATACTTTACGAGTTGCACTAATTACTATCGTACTTGGAGTACTACAAACTTGGCAGTACTAGGAACTACTAATTAAATAGGAACAAATGTTCAACTTATTCAACTAAAAAATGTTTAAAGCAGTCAAAAATTATACTTCAAGACACTACATTTAATTAAACGCAAGTGTCGCTTGACTCCTCTCTACAGCTTCATATGCCTGTCGAATAAAGTTTATCTTGAATGCACTTTTCTCATTCTCTGACATTTTTTTCATCTGGCATCCTATGGACTTCAAGAAGTATCCATCTTCGTCGTCTGTGGACGAATGCTCCAACTTATTCGAAAACTTCTGTAGTGTTTCCACAAATAGCTTTTGCACCTCACCATCATCTGATATTTTCCTCTTGCGTGATGGTCTCTGTTGATAAGAAATTGGTGCCACCGAGGATTCATCGAAATTTTCCTGAAAAGACTCCGACTTGGAACTCTCATCTTCTACTTCATTGCTGTTCCAATCGAAAGTATTTTCTGTCATTCTAAAATAGGAACGTGCTTAACAATATTTACCAAATAATAGGTCCTAAAAAATCATACCTCCTGGGCTTTACGAAATTGTCCAAAAAAGTTAAAAAAGGGAATAGGTACCAACTGGTGTTATGGATGGCGGCTGATCCCGATGGGAGAGCATTCTTCTTTTTTTCTCTTACGTAGCGGTCGCGGATTGCAGTCCATTTCTTTTTTGCTACATTTAATAGAAATAATCATCATAAACAACACTTGTAAATCAAAATAAAATATTCAAACTTACCGTTTTACAGTTTTAAATTTCTCAATGAGATTTTTCCAGATTCTGTCTTTCCTTTTTACATCCATGTAAAATTTGTTTCCTTTGTCATAAAGCTCTTCATACTTTTTGATTTCTTCGATAAACACTTCTTCATCCATCTTGAGATACACAAACATTAAACAGGTAATTTTTCTAGGTTATGTCATCCGTAAAAGTTGAAATTTGCTCAACTTCTCCGTTTCAATTCGATCCGTTTCGATCCATTTCGGTGTAATGTGTCCAATTGCACGTACGTCTCATATAAGCAAATTTGACATTTGTATGTATCGGATCGAAACGGTGCAATTGTGTTTCCCGCTGTAAACTTCTTAGAAAAAATTCAGCTATTCGGTGGGGTACTAGATTTTTCAAAATGTACTAGATTAAACTTTGACCCCCGCGGGGAGCGCAGTATATTATCTAATTTTTTTAAAAAACCTGAGAGTATGTCAGACGATAAAGTCTTTCGACGTGCATACTTAGTTTTTTAGTACTGCACTATTTTCTATTCGAAGTGTAGTACTAGATCACCTAATTTTCAAATGAACATAACTCAGTAGGCTTTCGTCCAATCGGGAAACGGTTTTTTTTATTCGCTTTCCCTTATTAAGTGCTATAAGTCGTGGAAGAAAGTTTTTCCAGCGGGGTTTTTTTAGGGTGGGGGGTGGAAACACCCAATTTTTGCAACACCTGTATTTTTGGCAAATTACAATCTTTCCATATGAAAAGTTAAACGCTAATACAACCTTTGAAATGCTAATAACTGATATAAATTGTTATTGATTTTTATTTAAGGGGAGCTGGGTGGGAGGTGCCAAAGTGGTAAGGTACCAAAAATTTTATATGCTCACAACTGCCGTAATTATAAACCGATTTCAATGAAATTCGAACACGTAATACACATATATAGTGGCCATCTTTTTCCGTTTTTAGATTTTCGAATTTCGAAAATTCGTAGTACTAAATTTTAGATTTTTCGAAAAATTCGACGTTTTTTCAAAGCACGATTATACTATTAGTTATTATTAAATTCCAACCTAACAGACCGCTAAAACTTACTTAAGATAACGGGTTTTCGTAATCAAAAAAAAAATTCGAAATTTCTAAATTCCTACCAGCGCAGCAAGAGCATTTATTTTAGGGTGGTAAAATTCGTGCTTTTCTTAATTTTTTTTTAAAAATTTTCCCTCCGCATCCCAAAATTTTTTCTAAGCCCTATATGCGCCTGCTTAGGGTACATCTTTTCCGGGGAGGGGGAATTTTTTTGGGGGGAAGGGGGAGAATTTCTCTGAACAAAAACTGTAAAAAAAAGGTTTGTCCTTCAGGCACCCCTCTTATACTTCTCCTAAAAATTCATCCTACCACTCTATACGTTGCCCCTTCCTACCCCCCAGATATCCCCTATATGCACTCCCCCACTTTCCCCTCACGTTTCCCCGCAAAACTTAATTTTGTTTTTTCACGTACAATTGTACTATTACTAATTATTCTATTCCAACATGTCACGCTGCTAAAAGTTACCATTGCTAACTGGCTTTATAAATGTAAAAAAAAAATTGGAATATCCGAGTTCCTATAAGCGCAGCAAGAGCATTTGTCCAACGGGTGCTAAAATGCGTTCTTTTTTCATTTTTCCTCATACATTTCCCCTCCTCTCCCTCAAGATTTTTACGCCTGATATATGCGCCTGTTAAGCATCCATCATTCACGGGTGGAAAAAAATTTGTTTGCGGGAAGGTGGGAGATGTCCCTGAACAAAAACTGAAAAAATAACGATTTGCTCTTCCCCACCCCCCTTATACTTCCCCTGAAAATTATCCCTACCCCTCCATGGGATGCACCTCCCCATTCCCTAAATACCCTCCAAACATCATTCCCCCGTTAGTCCTCACGTTTCCCGCCAAAATAAGAAATTATTGAATCAACATCACAAGGTACGCTAAATTAAATTCAATCTAATTAACTACATGCGTATGTGTGTGTGCTACTCAAGTCAATACCTATTTTCTCGGCCAAATTCCAGCCGATTTTAAAAATTCCTTTTGCTAAATTTATTGTGATTTTTTTATGATTTTTGACTCTATTACGAGTTTCATCCCGGGGTACTTTAGGGTGCGGGGTTGGTACCCCCGGAGGGGGGGTTATTCTTATACACTATGTTGCATATCAAATGAAAGGTCTCGGCGAGTACTATCGGACGGTGTACTCTTTTTTCCAATCTGGAGAGCTTCGTTGAATGAAATTTTTTAAATTAAATCCCCATACAATTTCATCCCCACCCCATAGCTCGGCTAAATATCATCCGATTTGCAAAATTCCTTCTGCTTATTTATTTTTTTCTTTTTTTCAGATTTTTTGAGCATATCTTCTTTACCCTCCCAATTACGTTCCCAAATTTAATTTTCGATGGCCAAAATTTCGGTCTGAAATATACATTTCGAAACTTAATTAAACGAATTGTTGAGTAATCCAATTTTTTTATTTTTATGAATGCGCACGTATTGGAAGATTATTTATACTAAATTTCAGGAAGATTGCATTTCATTTACTTATTTTAAAAAAAAATAAAATCTATTCAAGTTTTGCATGACCACTCAGCGCCACCTACCGGTGGCCCCTGACAACTCACGGGCATACGAGTTACATACTTAGATAACTACATACCTCCTCTGTGCTTGGCATTTTATTTGAAGTAATTTGCTGCTTTTCTTCACATTCTATGCCAATTTAACTGCGGCAACCCCCGCGAAAATTTCCAAATTTGAGTATTTTTCAAGGGGTAACCCATGAAAAAATCGCGTTTTTACTTTTTCGGCATGCGGGTACTTTTTGGAAAGGTCTAGGCGAGTACATTGCAGAAAAAAAACTCACTTCTTTATTCCACCCCACTTTTCGTTCGATTTGACGCCAAAAACCGTTATTTTTTAATTACGATTTCAAGCTCTTTGCTAAATGCAGCAACCTAGAGGGATTTTCTTGAACTATTTGCAACAAGTTTTGTAGGCATAATAATCACAGGTTTATCTGCTATTTCACAAAGTTTATCTCAGTCCAATATGGCATCTCTCGGAATAGTTACAAAGATATATATCAGCTGAGTACATAATCTTCGGCGCAGGACACATGCATTTTTTGGGTATTGCCAAAATCAAATCGTGTCAACTTTTACATTTTATTTTTCAATAATTAAATACTACATAAAACGGCTAATAAGATTGCATTCACAGTTAGAATACATTATGAACAAATTATCGGAGAAAAAAATCACGAAGTTGATATTCGGTACTCCCGATATAAATGGACCATCCACTATCTTAATTTTTCCATCACTCTGTTTTAGGTAATAATAACATTTTATCATATGACTCCTTCATTATTATTACTCTTTTATCTAACCATGGGGGTTCCGTTACACGAAAGGCTTTCCATTAAACATGTGATAAGTGTGACTCGAAGTTAGCAATTTAACGAGCATCCACAATCTTAATTTTTTCCATCCCTCTGCTTTACGTAATAATAAGATTTTATCATATAACTCCTTCATAATAATTACTCTTTTATCTAACCAGGGGGGTTCGGGGGTGGAACCCTCCGTTACGCGAAAGGCTTTCCGTTAAACACAGTGATCAGTGCGACTCGAAGTTAGCAATTTAACGAGCATCCGCAATCGTAATTTTTTCCATCCCTCTGCTTTAGGTAATAATAACATTTTATCATATGATGTCTCCTTCATTATAGTTACTCTTTTATGTAACCAGGGGTGCAACCCCCCGTTACGCGAAAGGCTTTCCATTAAATATAGTGATCAGTGCGACTCGAAGTTAACCATTTAACGAGAATCCACAATCTTAATTTTTTGCATCCCTCTGCTTTAGGTAATAACAAAATACTGTTATATCACTCCTTAATTATTATTACTCTTTTGTCTTACCAGGGGGGTGCGGGGGTGGAACCCCCCGTTACGCGAAAGGCTTTTCACCGCATACAGTGATTAGTGCGACATGTAGTTGGATCGCAACAATAATCGGCAATCCACTTAACCTTTCCGTCGATTTGGCCCAAGCAACAGTTATTTTTGAATTGCTGAATCCACATTTTTGCTAACTTATGCCACCTCTCGGGACTTTCTTCAACTAATTCCAACATGCTGTAATGCTTGTACTGCAATCGTCTTGTAGATGGATGCTTGTATACTTCAGGCGAGAAAGCTCAGCCGAATATCTTAACGTGGTGCAGGCGAGAATGCTCAGCCGATATTGTTATCTGAAGGCGTCAGAGACTACCCTATCTTCTGGCGAGATTGCTCAGCCGAATATCTTCGTATAGTGCAGGCGAGAATGCTCAGCCGATATTTGCACACTGTATGGCGTCAAAGACTGCCGAAGTTACTAGAGGAATTAATAATAAAACACCTTTTTCCGTCTTCAAACGTTCTGAATTTCTTTATTCTAATCAACTTATTTATATGATTATTTGCTATCCCTACCTACCGTATAAATCTACTAAATAATCAATTTATTGCAATACATTGCAATATAGATTATTGACCTGGAGTAGCGCAATCAAAAATTCGCAAATCCATCCAAGAATTTGTCGCAATGCACATTCCAAGCTTTTCAAGCATTCGGGTTCATTGAGGTCAGTGTAATACATGAATGGTGTGAAATGTTGTGTCAGCAAACTGACGTGTGTTGCACTGAAGTGCATTGCCCTTGCAAGTTCATTTCATTCACATCGTTCAATTTATGAACGAAAATATGTGTGAATGAAATTATTGAACTTGAATGCTTGCTTATGCTTGTTTTTCTTTTTTTTGTGTATGTGCATCTATGAAATGTTTGATGCGCTACAATGCTATTGCAGCCATATTAATCGTTCAGATGTCTGCCATATTTCACAATTTATTTCATGCTAATATGACTACCATTCCTCCTCCCCCCACTCTTTAAAAGGATATGGAAAATGGAAAAATTTAAAAATAAAATCCAGACATTCCTCCACTCTTTTCTTCATAACTTCACTCCCTCTGCTCCGTTTTTCTTCATTCTTTTTTCATATAGTAGCTAACCCCCCCCCCCCCTCCCACAACCCACCGCCACTCAGATAGGCTACTTTTTTTTCCGCCCGGGGGGTAGGGGGGAAATTAGGCTCTTAAAATTCTTTTAATTTTCCAGGACCCATTTGAACTCGGACTATAGAGTGTGGGTACTTCCGATTCAATTCGATTCGATTCAATTCGATCCGTTACGTGCATGAGCACAATTTTTCCGTTCGGTTTCAATCTGACGTTTAAGGTTGTTTATGCGATACACAGTTGAAAAAATGGGTGAATTATTCGAACTCTTTGAAATGTTATTACACATTTATTTATTGTGGATAATGTATAAGAGATCCAGAAAACTAAATCGGAGAAGGTGGTGGGTGCGACCAGTTAATAGAGACAGAGAGATAAAGGGATACTTCGCGACGACATTTCAAAAACTCAAAGAGTTAGATCCCCAAGATTTTTTCTTACACACCAGAATGTCAAGGCCTATATATGATGTATTTCTAAATCTTATGAAGGATGACCTAAGGAAAAAATCGAGGAGACCTGCAATTGATTTTGAATGCAGACTGGCAGTTACATTGTCGTAAGTGTACCGTAATATTAATAATAATTAAACAAACATTACACTATTATGGCATTGTAGGTTCCTATCACAAGGTGTAAGCCCTACTTTCCTTGCATGGAGTTTTAAAATGGGGAAATCTACTGTCAGGAGTATTATCTTGGATACCTGCGATACTATTTGGCGAGTTCTTTCGCCTGTCTATGTGTGCAGTAGACGGCAAACATATCGAAATTCAAGCTCCTCCAAATTCTGGCTCAAGTTACTTTAATTATAAGAAGTCATTTAGCATTGTTCTGCTTGGAACATGTGATGCTAACTACACTTTTACGGACATATCCGTTGGTGCGTACGGAAGTCAAAGTGACGGAGGTATGAAATTGAAAATATTGATTTAATTACTCAATCGTTAAATATGCAAATAGGTATTCTTAAGGAATCTACATTTGGACGTGAATTATTTCAAGAAGTACTTCCCATTCCGAAAGAATGCAGATTACCAAACAGCACTAAAATTTTTCCGTACTACTTTGTCGGAGATGCCGCCTTCCCTTTGAAGAAAAACTTATTACGGCCATACCCAGGAAGAAATTTACCGGAAGACAAAACTATATTCAATTATAGGTTGTCCAAAGCAAGACGAATTATTGAAAATTGTTTCGGTATATTGGTTACCCGTTGGAGAGTTTTAAAGCATTCCTTAAATTTATTACCACAAAATGCTGAAAAAGTTGTATTAGCAGCCGTAGCCCTGCATAACTTTATTAAGCTCAACGACAAAGAGAAAATATATGTCCCATCGAATTTTGTAGACTGGGAAGATAATGAACACGTAATTCACAATGGTGAATGGAGACAAGAAAGTACCAATTTGCGCTCAGCACGTTTAGGTACCAACAACGCAACTCGTTCGGCGTTCAATTTGAGGGATGAACTGAAAGAATACTTTCTCAATGAAGGATCTGTATCCTTCCAATGGAACAGATAGATAGTGAACAAAAACAATGTATTTAATGTTTTATTTATAAAAAAAGAAAAAAAGACACATAAATATATATTTTTCTGCTTTTCACTTATGTAGTTACCTGAATATTTACTTTTATTGCACAGGCACTTGCTTTTTATAAAATACTTTACGAGTTGCACTAATTACTATCGTACTTGGAGTACTAGAAACTTGGCAGTACTAGGAACTACTAATTAAATAGGAAGAAATGTTCAACTTATTCAACTAAAAAATGTTTAAAGCAGTCAAAAATTATACTTCAAGACACTACATTTAATTAAACGCAAGTGTCGCTTGACTCCTCTCTACAGCTTCATATGCCTGTCGAATAAAGTTTATCTTGAATGCACTTTTCTCATTCTCTGACATTTTTTTCATCTGGCATCCTATGGACTTCAAGAAGTATCCATCTTCGTCGTCTGTGGACGAATGCTCCAACTTATTCGAAAACTTCTGTAGTGTTTCCACAAATAGCTTTTGCACCTCACCATCATCTGATATTTTCCTCTTGCGTGATGGTCTCTGTTGATAAGAAATTGGTGCCACCGAGGATTCATCGAAATTTTCCTGAAAAGACTCCGACTTGGAACTCTCATCTTCTACTTCATTGCTGTTCCAATCGAAAGTATTTTCTGTCATTCTAAAATAGGAACGTGCTTAACAATATTTACCAAATAATAGGTCCTAAAAAATCATACCTCCTGGGCTTTACGAAATTGTCCAAAAAAGTTAAAAAAGGGAATAGGTACCAACTGGTGTTATGGATGGCGGCTGATCCCGATGGGAGAGCATACTTCTTTTTTTCTCTTACGTAGCGGTCGCGGATTGCAGTCCATTTCTTTTTTGCTACATTTAATAGAAATAATCATCATAAACAACACTTGTAAATCAAAATAAAATATTCAAACTTTCCTTTTTACATCCATGTAAAATTTGTTTCCTTTGTCATAAAGCTCTTCATACTTTTTGATTTCTTCGATAAACACTTCTTCATCCATCTTGAGATACACAAATATTAAACAGGTAATTTTTCTAGGTTATGTCATCCGTAAAAGTTGAAATTTGCTCAACTTCTCCGTTTCAATTCGATCCGTTTCGATCCATTTCGGTGTAATGTGTCCAATTGCACGTACGTCTCATATAAGCAAATTTGACATTTGTATGTATCGGATCGAAACGGTGCAATTGTGTTTCCCGCTGTAAACTTCTTAGAAAAAATTCAGCTATTCGGTGGGGTACTAGATTTTTCAAAATGTACTAGATTAAACTTTGACCCCCGCGGGGAGCGCAGTATATTATCTAATTTTTTTAAAAAACCTGAGAGTATGTCAGACGATAAAGTCTTTCGACGTGCATACTTAGTTTTTTAGTACTGCACTATTTTCTATTCGAAGTGTAGTACTAGATCACCTAATTTTCAAATGAACATAACTCAGTAGGCTTTCGTCCAATCGGGAAACGGTTTTTTTTATTCGCTTTCCCTTATTAAGTGCTATAAGTCGTGGAAGAAAGTTTTTCCAGCGGGGTTATTTTAGGGTGGGGGGTGGAAACACCCAATTTTTGCAACACCTGTATTTTTGGCAAATTACAATCTTTCCATATGAAAAGTTAAACGCTAATACAACCTTTGAAATGCTAATAACTGATATAAATTGTTATTGATTTTTATTTAAGGGGAGCTGGGTGGGAGGTGCCAAAGTGGTAAGGTACCAAAAATTTTATATGCTCACAACTGCCGTAATTATAAACCGATTTCAATGAAATTCGAACACATAATACACATATATAGTGGCCATCTTTTTCCGTTTTTAGATTTTCGAATTTCGAAAATTCGTAGTACTAAATTTTAGATTTTTCGAAAAATTCGACGTTTTTTCAAAGCACGATTATACTATTAGTTATTATTAAATTCCAACCTAACAGACCGCTAAAACTTACTTAAGATAACGGGTTTTCGTAATCAAAAAAAAAATTCGAAATTTCTAAATTCCTACCAGCGCAGCAAGAGCATTTATTTTAGGGTGGTAAAATTCGTGCTTTTCTTAATTTTTTTTTAAAAATTTTCCCTCCGCATCCCAAAATTTTTTCTAAGCCCTATATGCGCCTGCTTAGGGTACATCTTTTCCGGGGAGGGGGAATTTTTTTGGGAGGAAGGGGGAGAATTTCTCTGAACAAAAACTGTAAAAAAAAGGTTTGTCCTTCAGGCACCCCTCTTATACTTCTCCTAAAAATTCATCCTACCACTCTATACGTTGCCCCTTCCTACCCCCCAGATATCCCCTATATACACTCCCCCCACTTTCCCCTCACGTTTCCCCGCAAAACTTAATTTTGTTTTTTCACGTACAATTGTACTATTACTAATTATTCTATTCCAACATGTCACGCTGCTAAAAGTTACCATTGCTAACTGGCTTTATAAATGTAAAAAAAAAATTGGAATATCCGAGTTCCTATAAGCGCAGCAAGAGCATTTGTCCAACGGGTGCTAAAATGCGTTCTTTTTTCATTTTTCCTCATACATTTCCCCTCCACTCCCTCAAGATTTTTACGCCTGATATATGCGCCTGTTAAGCATCCATCATTCACGGGTGGAAAAAAATTTGTTTGCGGGAAGGTGGGAGATGTCCCTGAACAAAAACTGAAAAAATAACGATTTGCTCTTCCCCACCCCCCTTATACTTCCCCTGAAAATTATCCCTACCCTTCCATGGGATGCCCCTCCCCATTCCCTAAATACCCTCCAAACATCATTCCCCCGTTAGTCCTCACGTTTCCCGCCAAAATAAGAAATTATTGAATCAACATCACAAGGTACGCTAAATTAAATTCAATCTAATTAACTACATGCGTATGTGTGTGTGCTACTCAAGTCAATACCTATTTTCTCGGCCAAATTCCAGCCGATTTTAAAAATTCCTTTTGCTAAATTTATTGTGATTTTTTTATGATTTTTGACTCTATTACGAGTTTCGTCCCGGGGTACTTTAGGGTGCGGGGTTGGTACCCCCGGAGGGGGGGTTATTCTTATACACTATGTTGCATATCAAATGAAAGGTCTCGGCGAGTACTATCGGACGGTGTACTCTTTTTTCCAATCTGGAGAGCTTCGTTGAATGAAATTTTTTAAATTAAATCCCCATACAATTTCATCCCCACCCCATAGCTCGGCTAAATATCATCCGATTTGCAAAATTCCTTCTGCTTATTTATTTTTTTATTTTTTTCAGATTTTTTGAGCATATCTTCTTCACCCTCCCAATTACGTTCCCAAATTTAATTTTCGATGGCCAAAATTTCGGTCTGAAATATACATTTCGAAACTTAATTAAACGAATTGTTGAGTAATCCAATTTTTTTATTTTTATGAATGCGCACGTATCGGAAGATTATTTATACTAAATTTCAGGAAGATTGCATTTCATTTACTTATTTTAAAAAAAATAAAATCTATTCAAGTTTTGCATGACCACTCAGCGCCACCTACCGGTGGCCCCTGACAACTCACGGGCATACGAGTTACATACTTAGATAACTACATACCTCCTCTGTGCTTGGCATTTTATTTGAAGTAATTTGCTGCTTTTCTTCACATTCTATGCCAATTTAACTGCGGCAACCCCCGCGAAAATTTCCAAATTTGAGTATTTTTCAAGGGGTAACCCATGAAAAAATCGCGTTTTTACTTTTTCGGCATGCGGGTACTTTTTGGAAAGGTCTAGGCGAGTACATTGCAGAAAAAAAACTCACTTCTTTATTCCACCCCACTTTTCGTTCGATTTGACGCCAAAAACCGTTATTTTTTAATTACGATTTCAAGCTCTTTGCTAAATGCAGCAACCTAGAGGGATTTTCTTGAACTATTTGCAACAAGTTTTGTAGGCATAATAATCACAGGTTTATCTGCTATTTCACAAAGTTTATCTCAGTCCAATATGGCATCTCTCGGAATAGTTACAAAGATATATATCAGCTGAGTACATAATCTTCGGCGCAGGACACATGCATTTTTTGGGTATTGCCAAAATCAAATCGTGTCAACTTTTACATTTTATTTTTCAATAATTAAATACTACATAAAACGGCTAATAAGATTGCATTCACAGTTAGAATACATTATGAACAAATTATCGGAGAAAAAAATCACGAAGTTGATATTCGGTACTTCCGATATAAATGGACCATCCACTATCTTAATTTTTCCATCACTCTGTTTTAGGTAATAATAACATTTTATCATATGACTCCTTCATTATTATTACTCTTTTATCTAACCATGGGGGTTCCGTTACACGAAAGGCTTTCCATTAAACATGTGATAAGTGTGACTCGAAGTTAGCAATTTAACGAGCATCCACAATCTTAATTTTTTCCATCCCTCTGCTTTACGTAATAATAAGATTTTATCATATAACTCCTTCATAATAATTACTCTTTTATCTAACCAGGGGGGTTCGGGGTTGGAACCCTCCGTTACGCGAAAGGCTTTCCGTTAAACACAGTGATCAGTGCGACTCGAAGTTAGCAATTTAACGAGCATCCGCAATCGTAATTTTTTCCATCCCTCTGCTTTAGGTAATAATAACATTTTATCATATGATGTCTCCTTCATTATAGTTACTCTTTTATCTAACCAGGGGTGCAACCCCCCGTTACGCGAAAGGCTTTCCATTAAATATAGTGATCAGTGCTACTCGAAGTTAACCATTTAACGAGAATCCACAATCTTAATTTTTTGCATCCCTCTGCTTTAGGTAATAACAAAATACTGTTATATCACTCCTTAATTATTATTACTCTTTTGTCTTACCAGGGGGGTGCGGGGGTGGAACCCCCCGTTACGCGAAAGGCTTTTCACCGCATACAGTGATTAGTGCGACATGTAGTTGGATCGCAACAATAATCGGCAATCCACTTAACCTTTCCGTCGATTTGGCCCAAGCAACCGTTATTTTTGAATTGCTGAATCCACATTTTTGCTAACTTATGCCACCTCTCGGGACTTTCTTCAACTAATTCCAACATGCTGTAATGCTTGTACTGCAATCGTCTTGTAGATGGATGCTTGTATACTTCAGGCGAGAAAGCTCAGCCGAATATCTTAACGTGGTGCAGGCGAGAATGCTCAGCCGATATTGTTATCTGAAGGCGTCAGAGACTACCCTATCTTCTGGCGAGATTGCTCAGCCGAATATCTTCGTATAGTGCAGGCGAGAATGCTCAGCCGATATTTGCACACTGTATGGCGCCAAAGACTGCCGAAGTTACTAGAGGAATTAATAATAAAACACCTTTTTCCGTCTTCAAACGTTCTGAATTTCTTTATTCTAATCAACTTATTTATATGATTATTTGCTATCCCTACCTACCGTATAAATCTACTAAATAATCAATTTATTGCAATACATTGCAATATAGATTATTGACCTGGAGTAGCGCAATCAAAAATTCGCAAATCCATCCAAGAATTTGTCGCAATGCACATTCCAAGCTTTTCAAGCATTCGGGTTCATTGAGGTCAGTGTAATACATGAATGGTGTGAAATGTTGTGTCAGCAAACTGACGTGTGTTGCACTGAAGTGCATTGCCCTTGCAAGTTCATTTCATTCACATCGTTCAATTTATGAACGAAAATATGTGTGAATGAAATTATTGAACTTGAATGCTTGCTTATGCTTGTTTTTCTTTTTTTTGTGTATGTGCATCTATGAAATGTTTGATGCGCTACAATGCTATTGCAGCCATATTAATCGTTCAGATGTCTGCCATATTTCACAATTTATTTCATGCTAATATGACTACCATTCCTCCTCCCCCCACTCTTTAAAAGGATATGGAAAATGGAAAAATTTAAAAATAAAATCCAGACATTCCTCCACTCTTTTCTTCATAACTTCACTCCCTCTGCTCCGTTTTTCTTCATTCTTTTTTCATATAGTAGCTAACCCACCCCCCCCCCTCCCACAACCCACCGCCACTCAGATAGGCTACTTTTTTTTCCGCCCGGGGGGTAGGGGGGAAATTAGGCTCTTAAAATTCTTTTAATTTTCCAGGACCCATTTGAACTCGGACTATAGAGTGTGGGTACTTCCGATTCAATTCGATTCGATTCAATTCGATCCGTTACGTGCATGAGCACAATTTTTCCGTTCGGTTTCAATCTGACGTTTAAGGTTGTTTATGCGATACACAGTTGAAAAAATGGGTGAATTATTCGAACTCTTTGAAATGTTATTACACATTTATTTATTGTGGATAATGTATAAGAGATCCAGAAAACTAAATCGGAGAAGGTGGTGGGTGCGACCAGTTAATAGAGACAGAGAGATAAAGGGATACTTCGCGACGACATTTCAAAAACTCAAAGAGTTAAATCCCCAAGATTTTTTCTTACACACCAGAATGTCAAGGCCTATATATGATGTATTTCTAAATCTTATGAAGGATGACCTAAGGAAAAAATCGAGGAGACCTGCAATTGATTTTGAATGCAGACTGGCAGTTACATTGTCGTAAGTGTACCGTAATATTAATAATAATTAAACAAACATTACACTATTATGGCATTGTAGGTTCCTATCACAAGGTGTAAGCCCCACTTTCCTTGCATGGAGTTTTAAAATGGGGAAATCTACTGTCAGGAGTATTATCTTGGATACCTGCGATACTATTTGGCGAGTTCTTTCGCCTGTCTATGTGTGCAGACCATCCGAGCTTAAGAATTGCTGATGATTTCGAAAACAGATGGAACATGCCGCATTGTGTTGGCGCTGTAGACGGCAAACATATCGAAATTCAAGCTCCTCCAAATTCTGGCTCAAGTTACTTTAATTATAAGAAGTCATTTAGCATTGTTCTGCTTGGAACATGTGATGCTAACTACACTTTTACGGACATATCCGTTGGTGCGTACGGAAGTCAAAGTGACGGAGGTATGAAATTGAAAATATTGATTTAATTACTTAATCGTTAAATATGCAAATAGGTATTCTTAAGGAATCTACATTTGGACGTGAATTATTTCAAGAAGTACGTCCCATTCCGAAAGAATGCAGATTACCAAACAGCACTAAAATTTTTCCGTACTACTTTGTCGGAGATGCCGCCTTCCCTTTGAAGAAAAACTTATTACGGCCATACCCAGGAAGAAATTTACCGGAAGACAAAACTATATTCAATTACAGGTTGTCCAGAGCAAGACGAATTATTGAAAATTGTTTCGGTATATTGGTTACCCGTTGGAGAGTTTTAAAGCATTCCTTAAATTTATTACCACAAAATGCTGAAAAAGTTGTATTAGCAGCCGTAGCCCTGCATAACTTTATTAAGCTCAACGACAAAGAGAAAATATATGCCCCATCGAATTTTGTAGACTGGGAAGATAATGAACACGTAATTCACAATGGTGAATGGAGACAGGAAAGCACCAATTTGCGCTCAGCACGTTTAGGTACCAACAACGCAACTCGTTCGGCGTTCAATTTGAGGGATGAACTGAAAGAATACTTTCTCAATGAAGGATCTGTATCCTTCCAATGGAACAGATAGATAGTGAACAAAAACAATGTATTTAATGTTTTATTTATAAAAAAAGAAAAAAAGACACATAAATATATATTTTTCTGCTTTTCACTTATGTAGTTACCTGAATATTTACTTTTATTGCACAGGCACTTGCTTTTTATAAAATACTTTACGAGTTGCACTAATTACTATCGTACTTGGAGTACTAGGAACTTGGCAGTACTAGGAACTACTAATTAAATAGGAACAAATGTTCAACTTATTCAACTAAAAAATGTTTAAAGCAGTCAAAAATTATACTTCAAGACACTACATTTAATTAAACGCAAGTGTCGCATGACTCCTCTCTACAGCTTCATATGCCTGTCGAATAAAGTTTATCTTGAATGCACTTTTCTCATTCTCTGACATTTTTTTCATCTGGCATCCTATGGACTTCAAGAAGTATCCATCTTCGTCGTCTGTGGACGAATGCTCCAACTTATTCGAAAACTTCTGTAGTGTTTCCACAAATAGCTTTTGCACCTCACCATCATCTGATATTTTCCTCTTGCGTGATGGTCTCTGTTGATAAGAAATTGATGCCACCGAGGATTCATCGAAATTTTCCTGAAAAGACTCCGACTTGGAACTCTCATCTTCTACTTCATTGCTGTTCCAATCGAAAGTATTTTCTGTCATTCTAAAATAGGAACGTGCTTAACAATATTTACCAAATAATAGATCCTAAAAAATCATACCTCCTGGGCTTTACGAAATTGTCCAAAAAAGTTAAAAAAGGGAATAGGTACCAACTGGTGTTATGGATGGCGGCTGATCCCGATGGGAGAGCATTCTTCTTGCAATCCATTTCTTTTTTGCTACATTTAATAGAAATAATCATCATAAACAACACTTGTAAATCAAAATAAAATATTCAAACTTACCGTTTTACAGTTTTAAATTTCTCATTGAGATTTTTCCAGATTCTGTCTTTCCTTTTTACATCCATGTAAAATTTGTTTCCTTTGTTTTGTCATAAAGCTCTTCATACTTTTTGATTTGTTCGATAAACACTTCTTCATCCATCTTGAGATACACAAACATTAAACAGGCAATTTTTCTAGGTTATGTCATCCGTAAAAGTTGAAATTTGCTCAACTTCTCCGTTTCAATTCGATCCGTTTCGATCCATTTCGGTGTAATGTGTCCAATTGCACATACGTCTCATATAAGCAAATTTGACATTTGTACGTATCGGATCGAAACGGTGCAATTGTGTTTCCCGCTGTAAACTTCTTAGAAAAAATTCAGCTATTCGGTGGGGTACTAGATTTTTCAAAATGTACTAGATTAAACTTTGACCCCCCGCGAGGAACGCAGTATATTATCTAATTTTTTTAAAAAACCTGAGAGTATGTCAGACGATAAGGTCTTTCGACGTGCATACTTAGTTTTTAGTACTGCACTATTTTCTATTCGAAGTGTAGTACTAGATCACCTAATTTTCAAATGAACATAACTCAGTAGGCTTTCGTCCAATCGGGGAACGGTTTTTTTTATTCGCTTTCCCTTATTAAGTGCTATAAGTCGTGGAAGAAAGTTTTTCCAGGCGGGGGGTTATTTTAGGGTGGGGGGTGGAAACACACCCAATTTTTCCAACACCTGTATTTTTGGCAAATTACAATCTTTCCATATGAAAAGTTAAACGCTAATACAACTTTTGAAATGCTAATAACTGATATAAATTGTTATTGATTTTATTTAAGGGGAGCTGGGTGGGAGGTGCCAAAGTGGTAAGGTACCAAAAATTTTATATGCTCACAACTGCCGTAATTATAAACCGATTTCAATGAAATTCGAACACATAATACTAGTGGCCATCTGTTGCCGTTTTTAGATTTTCGAATTTCGAAAATTCGTAGTACTAAATTTTAGATTTTTCGAAAAATTCGACGTTCTTTCAAAGCACGATTATACTATTAGTTATTATTAAATTCCAACCGAACAGACCGCCAAAACTTACTTAAGATAACGGGTTTTCGTAATAAAAAAAAAATCGAAATTTCTAACTTCCTACAAGCGCAGCAAGAGCATTTATTTTAGGGTGGTAAAATTCGTGCTTTTCTTAATTTTTTTTTAAAAATTTTCCCTCCGCATCCCAAAATATTTTCTAAGCCCTATATGCGCCTGCTTAGGGTACATCTTTTCTGGGGAGGGGGAATTTTTTTGGGGGGAAGGGGGAGAATTTCTCTGAACAAAAACTGTAAAAAAAACGGTTTGTCCTTCAGGCACCCCTCTTATACTTCTCCTAAAAATTCATCCTACCACTCTATACGTTGCCCCTTCCTACCCCCCAGATATCCCCTATATACACTCCCCCCACTTTCCCCTCACGTTTCCCCGCAAAACTTAATTTTGTTTTTTCACGTACAATTGTACTATTACTAATTATTCTATTCCAACATGTCACACTGCTAAAAGTTACCATTGCTAACTGGCTTTATAAATGTGAAAAAAAAATTGGAATATCCGAGTTCCTATAAGCGCAACAAGAGCATTTGTCCAACGGGTGCTAAAATGCGTTCTTTTTTCATTTATCCTCATACATTTCCCCTCCACTCCCTCAAGATTTTTACGCCTGATATATGCGCCTGTTAAGCCTCCATCATTCACGGGTGGAAAAAAATTGTTTGCGGGAAGGTGGGAGATGTCCCTGAACAAAAACTGAAAAAATAACGATTTGCTCTTCCCCCACCCCCCTTATACTTCCCCAGAAAATTATCCCTACCCCTCCATGGGCTGCCTCTCCCCATTCCCTAAATACCCTCCAAACATCATTCCCCCGTTAGTCCTCACGTTTCCCGCCAAAATAAGAAATTAATGAATCAACATCACAAGGTACGCTAAATTAAATTCAATCTAATTAACTGCATGCGTATGGATGTGTGCTACTCAAGTCAATACCTATTTTCTCGGCCAAATTCCAGCCGATTTTAAAAATTCCTTTTGCTAAATTTATTGTGATTTTTTTATGATTTTTGACTCTATTACGAGTTTCGTCCCGGGGTACTTTAGGGTGCGGGGTTGGTACCCCCGGCGGGGGGGTACTTCTTATACACTATGTTGCATATCAAATGAAAGGCCTCGGCGAGTACTACGGACGGTGTACTCTTTTTTCCAATCTGGAGAGCTTCGTTGAATGAAATTTTTTAAATTAAATCCCCATACAATTTCATCCCCACCCCATAGCTCGGCTAAATATCATCCGATTTGCAAAATTCCTTCTGCTTATTTATTTTTTTATTTTTTTCAGATTTTTTGAGCATATCTTCTTTACCCTCCCAATTACGTTCGCAAATTTAATTTTCGATGGCCAAAATTTCGGTCTGAAATATACATTTCGAAACTTAATTAAACGAATTGTTGAATAATCCAATTTTTTTATTTTTTATGAATGCGCACGTATCGGAAGATTATCTATACTAAATTTCAGGAAGATTGCATTTCATTTACTTATTTTAAAAAAAAAAATCTATTCAAGTTTTGCATGACCACTCAGCGCACCTACCGGTGGTCCCTGCCAACTCACGGGCATACGAGTTACATACTTAGATAACTACATACCTCCTCTGTGCTTGGCATTTTATTTGAAGGAATTTGCTGCTTTTCTTCACATTCTATGCCAATTTAACTGCGGCAACCCCCGCGAAAATTTCCAAATTTGAGCATTTTTTTACTTTCTCCCGTACCCCGGCATGCGGGTACTTTTTGTAAAGGTCTAGGCGAGTACATTGCAGAAAAAAACTCACTCCTCTATTCCACCCCTCTTTTCGTTCGATTTGGCGCCAAAAAGCGTTATTTTTTAATTACGATTTCAAGCTTTTTGCTAAATGCTGCAACCTAGAGGGATTTTCTTGAACTGTTTGCAACAAGTTTTGTAGGCATAATAATCACAGGCTTATCTGCTATTTCACAAAGTTTATCTCAGTCCAATATGGCATCTCTCGGAATAGTTACAAAGATATATATCAGCTGAGTACATAATCTTCGGCGCAGGACACATGCATTGTTTGTGTATTGCCAAAATCAAATCGTGTCAACTTTTACATTTTATTTTTCAATAATTAAATACTACATAAAACGGCTAATAAGATTGCATTCACAGTTAGAATACATTATGAACAAATTATCGGAGAAAAAAATCACGAAGTTGATATTCGGTACTCCCGATATAAATGGACCATCCACTATCTTAATTTTTCCATCACTCTGCTTTAGGTAATAATAACATTTTATCATATGACTCCTTCATTATTATTACTCGTTTATCTAACCATGGGGGTTCCGTTACACGAAAGGCTTTCCATTAAACATAGTGATAAGTGTGACTCGAAATTAGCAATTTAACGAGCATCCACAATCTTAATTTTTTCCATCCCTCTGCTTTACGTAATAATACAATTTTATCACATAACTCCTTCATAATAATTACTCTTTTATCTAACCAGGGGGGTTCGGGGGGTGGAACCCCCCGTTACGCGAAAGGCTTTCCGTTAAACACAGTGATCAGTGCGACTCGTAGTTAGCAATTTAACGAGCATCCGCAATCATAATTTTTTCCATCCCTCTGCTTTAGGTAATAATAACATTTTATCATATGATGTCTCTTTCATTATAGTTACTCTTTTATCTAACCAGACGGGTTCAGGGGGTGCAACCCCCCGTTACGCAAAAGACTTTCCATTAAATATAGTGATCAGTGCGACTCGAAGTTAACCATTTAACGAGAATCCACAATCTTAATTTTTTGCATCCCTCTGCTTTAGGTAATAACAAAATACTGTTATATCACTCCTTAATTATTATTACTCTTTTATCTTACCAGAGGGGTTCGGAGGGTGGAACCCCCCGTTACGCGAAAGGCTTTTCACTGCATACAGTGATTAGTGCGACTTGTAGTTGGATCGCAACAATAATCGGCAATCCACCTGACCTTTCCGTCAATTTGGCACAAGCAACCGTTATTTTTGAATTGCTGAATCCACATTTTTGCTAACTTATGCCACCTCTCGGGACTTTCTTCAACTAATTCCAACATGCTATTGCAGCCATATTAATCGTTCAGATGTCTGCCATTTTTCACAATTTATTTCATGCTATTAGGACTACCCTTCCTCCTCCCCCCACTCTTTAAAAGGATATGGAAAATGGAAAAATTTAAAAATAAAATCCAGACATTGCTCCACTCTTTTCTTCATAACTTCACTCCCTCTGCTTCGTTTTTCTGCATTCTTTTTTCAAATAGTAGCTAACTCATCCCCCCATCCTACTTCCACTGCTTTGGTCCCCCCCCCCCTCCCACCAGCACGCAGCGTAGCAAGCGGGCACAAACTAGTCTTCCGCAGGCGCCACCAATCCAGTATAAGTAAAAAGTGATTTCGTCTTTTCGTAGGATTCTATCTCCTCCTACAGTTTTTAACCTACCACAATCATTTATATGTCATTGTACGGGAATCTTAACTGGCTATTAGATAGGGTACTTTTCGATTTCGAATTTCGAAAATGGAGGGGGTAATTTCGAAAAAAGGCTTTTTTACCAAACTTTATATTTAAGTAGATCCCGTTATGGCGCATCTTCTGGTACTATTAGTTTTTGTGGGAGGGGCAAACTCTGGGAGGGGCGGGGGTTCAAAGTTTCAACTTTAAGCGGCTATATTTTCTCAACCAAGCCTCGTAGATCATCGTTTAATATCTTAAATGAAAGACATCAATTAGGTGAGTAACATAGTTGAATTTCATGGTCGTGCGGGAAGAGGAGAGGAAGTTAAGGGGGGTTGAAAAACGTAAAAATGTAAGGGGAATTCTCCATATATTTTGAAAACACATTACACCTATCTCCTCCGAAGATTACGGGCCGATTTTGTTCGGGTATTTTTTTTTTATTACATAATTCAGTCCGCTATCAGATAGGCTACTTTTTTTCCGCCCGGGGGGTATGGGGGAAATTAGGCTCTTAAAATTCTTTTAATTTTCCAGGACCCATTTGAACTCGGACTATAGAGTGTGGGTACTTAAACTTCTTAGAAAAAATTCAGCTATTCGATGGGGTTCTAGATTTTTCAAAATGTACTAGATTAAGTTTTGACCCCCCGCGGGGAGCGCAGTATATTATCTAATTTTTTGAAAAAACCTGAGAGTATGTCAGACGATAAGGTCTTACGACGTGCATACTTAGTTTTTTAGTACTGCACTATTTTCTATTCGAAGTGTAGTACTAGATCACCCAATTTTCAAATGAACATAACTCAGTAGGCTTTCGTCCAATCAGGAAGCGGTTTTTTTTATTCGCTTTTCCTTATTAAGTGCTATAAGTCGTGGAAGAAAGTTTTTCCAGGCGGGGGGTTATTTTAGGGTGGGGGTGGAAACACAACCAATTTTTCCAACACCTGTATTTTTGGAAAATTACAATCTTTCCATATGAAAAGTTAAACGCTAATACAACTTTTAAAATGCTAATAACTGATATAAATTTTTGTTGATTTTTATTTAAGGGGAGCGGGGTGGGAGGTGCCAAAGTGGTAAGGTACCAAAAATTTTATATGCTCACAACTGCCGTAATTATAAACCGATTTCAATGAAATTCGAACACATAATACACATATATAGTGGCCATCTTTTGCCGTTTTGAGATTTTCGAATTTCGAAAATTCTTAGTACTAAATTTTAGATTTTTCGAAAAATTCGACGTTTTTTCAAAGCACGATTTTATACTCTTAGTTATTAATAAATTCCAACCTAACAGACCGCTAAAACTTACTTAAGATAACGGGTTTTCGTAATCAAAAAAAAAAAATCGAAATTTCGAAATTCCTACCAGCGCAGCAAGAGCATTTATTTTAGGGTGGTAAAATTCGTGCTTTTCTTAATTTTTTTGAAAAATTTTCCCTCCGCATCCCAAAATTTTTTCTAAGCCCTATATGCGCCTGCTTAGGGTACATCTTTTCCGGGGAGGGGGAATTTTTTTGGGGTGAAGGGGGAGAATTTCTCTGAACAAAAACTGTAAAAAAAACAGTTTGTCCTTCAGGCACCCCCCTTATACTTCTCCTAAAAATTCATCCCACCACTCTATACGTTACCCCTTCCTACCCCGCAGATTTATTGTGATTTTTTTATGATTTTTGACTCTATTACGATTTTCGTCCCGGGGTACTTTAGGGTGCGGGGTTGGTACCCCCGGAGGGGGGGTTGTTCTTATACACTATGTTGCATATCAAATGAAAGGTCTCGGCGAGTACTATCGGACGGTGTACTCTTTTTTCCAATCTGGAGAGCTTCGTTGAATGAAATTTTTTAAATTAAATCCCCATACAATTTCATCCCCACCCCATAGCTC
Organism: Dioctria rufipes; assembly: GCA_963924295.1. NCBI lineage: Eukaryota > Metazoa > Arthropoda > Insecta > Diptera > Asilidae > Dioctria > Dioctria rufipes. Next base: position 176,603,968 of record OZ002740.1, on the reverse strand, counting down.
GGCTAAATATCATCCGATTTGCAAAATTCCTTCTGCTTATTTATTTTTTTATTTTTATCAGATTTTATGAGCATATCTTCTTTACCCTCCCAATTACGTTCCCAAATTTAATTTTCGATGGCCAAAATTTCGGTCTGAAATATACATTTCGAAACTTAATTAAACGAATTGTTGAATAATCCAATTTTTTATTTTTTATGAATGCGCACGTATCGGAAGATTATCTATACTAAATTTCAGGAAGATTGCATTTCATTTACTTATTTTAAAAAAAATAAAATCTATTCAAGTTTTGCATGACCACTCACCGCCACCTACCGGTGGTACCTGACAACTCACGGGCATACGAGTTACATACTTAGATAACTACATACCTCCTCTGTGCTTGGCATTTTATTTGAAGGAATTTGCTGCTTTTCTTCACATTCTATGCCAATTTAACTGCGGCAACACCCCCGAAAGTTTCCAAATTTGAGTATTTTTCAAGGGGTAACCCATGAAAAAATCGCGTTTTTACTTTCTCCCGTACCCCGGCATGCGGGTACTTTTTGGAAAGGTCTAGGCGAGTTCATTGCAGAAAAAAAAACTCACTTCTTTATTCCACCCCTCTTTTCGTTCGATTTGGCGCCAAAAACCGTTATTTTTTAATTACGATTTCAAACTTTTTGCTAAATGCTGCAACCTAGAGGGATTTTCTTGAACTATTTGCAACAAGTTTTGTAGGCATAATAATCACAGGTTTATCTGCTATTTCACAAAGTTTATCTCAGTCCAATATGGCATCTCTCGGAATAGTTACAAAGATATATATCAGCTGAGTACATAATCTTCGGCGCAGGACACATGCATTGTTTGTGTATTGCCAAAATCAAATCGTGTCAACTTTTACATTTTATTTTTCAATAATTAAATACTACATAAAACGGCTAATAAGATTGCATTCACAGTTAGAATACATTATGAACAAATTATCGGAGAAAAAAATCACGAAGTTGATATTCGGTACTCCCGATATAAATGGACCATCCACTATCTTAATTTTTCCATCACTCTGCTTTAGGTAATAATAACATTTTATAATATGACTCCTTCATTATTATTACTCTTTTATCTAACCATGGTGGTTCCGTTACACGAAAGGCTTTCCATTAAACATAGTGATAAGTATGACTCGAAGTTAGCAATTTAACGAGCATCCACAATCTTAATTTTTTCCATCCCTCTGCTTTACGTAATAATAAGATTTTTTCATATAACTCCTTCATAATAATTACTCTTTTAACTAACCAGAGGGGTTCGGGGGGTGGAACCCCCCGTTACGCGAAAGGCTTTCCGTTAAACACAGTAATCAGTGCGACTCGAAGTTAGCAATTTAACGAGCATCCGCAATCATAATTTTTTCCATCCCTCTGCTTTAGGTAATAATAACATTTTATCGTATGATGTCTCCTTCATTATAGTTACTCTTTTATCTAACCAGGGGTGCAACCCCCCGTTACGCGAAAGGCTTTCCATTAAATATAGTGATCAGTGCGACTCGAAGTTAACCATTTAACGAGAATCCACAATCTTAATTTTTTGCATCCCTCTGCTTTAGGTAATAACAAAATACTGTTATATCACTCCTTAATTATTATTACTCTTTTGTCTTACCAGGGGGGTTCGGGGGTGGAACCCCCCGTTACGCGAAAGGCTTTTCACTGCATACAGTGATTAGTGCGACATGTAGTTGGATCGCAACAATAATCGGCAATCCACCTGACCTTTCCGTCGATTTGGCCCAAGCAACCGTTATTTTTGAATTACTGAATCCACATTTTTGCTAACTTATGCCACCTCTCGGGACTTTCTTCAACTAATTCCAACATGCTATTGCAGCCATATTAATCGTTCAGATGTCTGCCATTATTCACAATTTATTTCATGCTAATATGACTACCATTCCTCCTCCCCCCACTCTTTAAAAGGATATGGAAAATGGAAAAATTTAAAAATAAAATCCAGACATTCCTCCACTCTTTTCTTCATAACTTCACTCCCTCTGCTCCGTTTTTCTTCATCCTTTTTTGATATAGTAGCTAACCCACCCCCCCCCCACAACCCACCTCCACTCAGATATGCTACTTTTTTTTCCGCCCGGTGGGTAGGGGGGGGGGGGAAATTAGGCTCTTAAAATTCTTTTAATTTTCCAGGACCCATTTGAACTCGGACTATAGAGTGTGGGTACTTAAGTGCCAAACACAATTCCGCCGTTCCGATTCAATTCGATTCGATTCAATTCGATCCGTTACGTGCATGAGCACAATTGTTCCGTTCGGTTTCAATCTGACGTTTAAAGTTGTTTATGCGATACACAGTTGAAAAAATGGGTGAATTATTCGAACTCTTTGAAATGTTATTACACATTTATTTATTGTGGATAATGTATAAGAGATCCAGAAAACTAAATAGGAGAAGGTGGTGGGTGCGACCAGTTAATAGAGACAGAGAGATAAAGGGATACTTCGCGACGACATTTCAAAAACTCAAAGAGTTAGATCCCCAAGATTTTTTCTTACACACCAGAATGTCAAGGCCTATATATGATGTATTTCTATATCTTATGAAGGATGACCTAAGGAAAAAATCGAGGAGACCTGCAATTGATTTTGAATGCAGACTGGCAGTTACATTGTCGTAAGTGTACCGTAATATTAATAATAATTAAACAAACATTACACTATTATGGCATTGTAGGTTCCTATCACAAGGTGTAAGCCCTACTTTCCTTGCATGGAGTTTTAAAATGGGGAAATCTACTGTCAGGAGTATTATCTTGGATACCTGCGATACTATTTGGCGAGTTCTTTCGCCTGTCTATGTGTGCAGTAGACGGCAAACATATCGAAATTCAAGCTCCTCCAAATTCTGGCTCAAGTTACTTTAATTATAAGAAGTCATTTAGCATTGTTCTGCTTGGAACATGTGATGCTAACTACACTTTTACAGACATATCCGTTGGTGCGTACGGAAGTCAAAGTGACGGAGGTATGAAATTGAAAATATTGATTTAATTACTTAATCGTTAAATATGCAAATAGGTATTCTTAAGGAATCTACATTTGGACGTGAATTATTTCAAGAAGTACTTCCCATTCCGAAAGAATGCAGATTACCAAACAGCACTAAAATTTTTCCGTACTACTTTGTCGGAGATGCCGCCTTCCCTTTGAAGAAAAACTTATTACGGCCATACCCAGGAAGAAATTTACCGGAAGACAAAACTATATTCAATTATAGGTTGTCCAGAGCAAGACGAATTATTGAAAATTGTTTCGGTATATTGGTTACCCGTTGGAGAGTTTTAAAGCATTCCTTAAATTTATTACCACAAAATGCTGAAAAAGTTGTATTAGCAGCCGTAGCCCTGCATAACTTTATTAAGCTCAACGACAAAGAGAAAATATATGTCCCATCGAATTTTGTAGACTGGGAAGATAATGAACACGTAATTCACAATGGTGAATGGAGACAAGAAAGTACCAATTTGCGCTCAGCACGTTTAGGTACCAACAACGCAACTCGTTCGGCGTTCAATTTGAGGGATGAACTGAAAGAATACTTTCTCAATGAAGGATCTGTATCCTTCCAATGGAACAGATAGATAGTGAACAAAAACAATGTATTTAATGTTTTATTTATAAAAAAAGAAAAAAAGACACATAAATATATATTTTTCTGCTTTTCACTTATGTAGTTACCTGAATATTTACTTTTATTGCACAGGCACTTGCTTTTTATAAAATACTTTACGAGTTGCACTAATTACTATCGTACTTGGAGTACTAGGAACTTGGCAGTACTAGGAACTACTAATTAAATAGGAACAAATGTTCAACTTATTCAACTAAAAAATGTTTAAAGCAGTCAAAAATTATACTTCAAGACACTACATTTAATTAAACGCAAGTGTCGCTTGACTCCTCTCTACAGCTTCATATGCCTGTCGAATAAAGTTTATCTTGAATGAACTTTTCTCATTCTCTGACATTTTTTTCATCTGGCATCCTATGGACTTCAAGAAGTATCCATCTTCGTCGTCTGTGGACGTATGCTCCAACTTATTCGAAAACTTCTGTAGTGTTTCCACAAATAGCTTTTGCACCTCACCATCATCTGATATTTTCCTCTTGCGTGATGGTCTCTGTTGATAAGAAATTGATGCCACCGAGGATTCATCGAAATTTTCCTGAAAAGACTCCGACTTGGAACTCTCATCTTCTACTTCATTGCTGTTCCAATCGAAAGTATTTTCTGTCATTCTAAAATAGGAACGTGCTTAACAATATTTACCAAATAATAGGTCCTAAAAAATCATACCTCCTGGGCTTTACGAAATTGTCCAAAAAAGTTAAAAAAGGGAATAGGTACCAACTGGTGTTATGGATGGCGGCTGATCCCGATGGGAGAGCATTCTTCTTTTTTTCTCTTACGTAGCGGTCGCGGAATAATCATCATAAACAACACTTGTAAATCAAAATAAAATATTCAAACTTACCGTTTTACAGTTTTAAATTTCTCAATGAGATTTTTCCAGATTCTGTCTTTCCTTTTTACATCCATGTAAAATTTGTTTCCTTTGTCATAATGCTCTTCATACTTTTTGATTTCTTCGATAAACACTTCTTCATCCATCTTGAGATACACAAACATTAAACAGGTAATTTTTCTAGGTTATGTCATCCGTAAAAGTTGAAATTTGCTCAACTTCTCCGTTTCAATTCGATCCGTTTCGATCCATTTCGGTGTAATGTGTCCAATTGCACGTACGTCTCATATAAGCAAATTTGACATTTGTATGTATCGGATCGAAACGGTGCAATTGTGTTTCCCGCTGTAAACTTCTTAGAAAAAATTTAGCTATTCGGTGGGGTACTAGATTTTTCAAAATGTACTAGATTAAACTTTGACCCCCTGCGGGGAGCGCAGTATATTATCTAATTCTTTTAAAAAACCTGAGAGTATGTCAGACGATAAAGTCTTTCGACGTGCATACTTAGTTTTTTAGTACTGCACTATTTTCTATTCGAAGTGTAGTACTAGATCACCTAATTTTCAAATGAACATAACTCAGTAGGCTTTCGTCCAATCGGGAAACGGTTTTTTTTATTCGCTTTCCCTTAATAAGTGCTATAAGTCGTGGAAGAAAGTTTTTCCAGCGGGGGTTATTTTAGGGTGGGGGGTGGAAACACACCCAGTTTTTTCAACACCTGTATTTTTGGCAAATTACAATCTTTCCATATGAAAAGTTAAACGCTAATACAACCTTTGAAATGCTAATAACTGACATAAATTGTTATTGATTTTTATTTAAGGGGAGCTGGGTGGGAGGTGCCAAAGTGGTAAGGTACCAAAAATTTTATATGCTCACAACTGCCGTAATTATAAACCGATTTCAATGAAATTCGAACACATAATACACATATATAGTGGCCATCTTTTTCCGTTTTTAGATTTTCGAATTTCGAAAATTCGTAGTACTAAATTTTAGATTTTTCGAAAAATTCGACGTTTTTTCAAAGCACGATTATACTATTAGTTATTATTAAATTCCAATCTAACAGACCGCTAAAACTTACTTAAGATAACGGGTTTTCGTAATCAAAAAAAAAATCGAAATTTCTAAATTCCTACCAGCGCAGCAAGAGCATTTATTTTAGGGTGGTAAAATTCGTGCTTTTCTTAATTTTTTTTTAAAAATTTTCCCTCCGCATCCCAAAATTTTTTCTAAGCCCTATATGCGCCTGCTTAGGGTACATCTTTTCCGGGGAGGGGGAATTTTTTTGGGGGGAAGGGGGAGAATTTCTCTGAACAAAAACTGTAAAAAAAACGGTTTGTCCTTCAGGCACCCCTCTTATACTTCTCCTAAAAATTCATCCTACCACTCTATACGTTGCCCCTTCCTACCCCCAGATATCCCCTATATACACTCCCCCCACTTTCCCCTCACGTTTCCCCGCAAAACTTAATTTTGTTTTTTCACGTACAATTGTACTATTACTAATTATTCTATTCCAACATGTCACACTGCTAAAAGTTACCATTGCTAACTGGCTTTATAAATGTAAAAAGAAATTGGAATATCCGAGTTCCTATAAGCGCAGCAAGAGCATTTGTCCAACGGGTGCTAAAATGCGTTCTTTTTTCATTTTTCCTCATACATTTCCCCTCCACTCCCTCAAGATTTTTACGCCTGATATATGCGCCTGTTAAGCATCCATCATTCACGGGTGGAAAAAAATTTGTTTGCGGGAAGGTGGGAGATGTCCCTGAACAAAAACTGAAAAAATAACGATTTGCTCTTCCCCCACCCCCCTTATACTTCCCCTGAAAATTATCCCTACCCCTCCATGGGATGCCCCTCCCCATTCCCTAAATACCCTCCAAACATCATTCCCCCGTTAGTCCTCACGTTTCCCGCCAAAATAAGAAATTATTGAATCAACATCACAAGGTACGCTAAATTAAATTCAATCTAATTAACTGCATGCGTATGGATGTGTGCTACTCAAGTCAATACCTATTTTCTCGGCCAAATTCCAGCCGATTTTAAAAATTCCTTTTGCTAAATTTATTGTGATTTTTTTATGATTTTTGACTCTATTACGAGTTTCGTCCCGGGGTACTTTAGGGTGCGGGGTTGGTACCCCCGGAGGGGGGGTTATTCTTATACACTATGTTGCATATCAAATGAAGGGTCTCGGTGAGTACTATCGGACGGTGTACTCTTTTTTCCAATCTGGAGAGCTTCGTTGAATGAAATTTTTTAAATTAAATCCCCATACAATTTCATCCCCACCCCATAGCTCGGCTAAATACCATCCGATTTGCAAAATTCCTTCTGCTTATTTATTTTTTTATTTTTTTCAGATTTTTTGAGCATATCTTCTTTACACTCCCAATTACGTTCGCAAATTTAATTATCGATGGCCAAAATTTCGGTCTGAAATATACATTTCGAAACTTAATTAAACGAATTGTTGAATAATCCAATTTTTTTATTTTTTATGAATGCGCACGTATCGGAAGATTATCTATACTAAATTTCAGGAAGATTGCATTTCATTTACTTATTTTAAAAAAAAAAAATCTATTCAAGTTTTGCATGACCACTCAGCGCACCTACCGGTGGTCCCTGACAACTCACGGGCATACGAGTTACATACTTAGATAACTACATACCTCCTCTGTGCTTGGCATTTTATTTGAAGGAATTTGCTGCTTTTCTTAACATTCTATGCCAATTTAACTGCGGCAACCCCCGCGAAAATTTCCAAATTTGAGCATTTTTTTACTTTCTCCCGTACCCCGGCATGCGGGTACTTTTTGTAAAGGTCTAGGCGAGTACATTGCAGAAAAAAACTCACTCCTCTATTCCACCCCTCTTTTCGTTCGATTTGGCGCCAAAAACCGTTATTTTTTAATTACGATTTCAAGCTTTTTGCTAAATGCTGCAACCTAGAGGGATTTTCTTGAACTGTTTGCAACAAGTTTTGTAGGCATAATAATCACAGGTTTATCTGCTATTTCACAAAGTTTATCTCAGTCCAATATGGCATCTCTCGGAATAGTTACAAAGATATATATCAGCTGAGTACATAATCTTCGGCGCAGGACACATGCATTGTTTGTGTATTGCCAAAATCAAATCGTGTCAACTTTTACATTTTATTTTTCAATAATTAAATACTACATAAAACGGCTAATAAGATTGCATTCACAGTTAGAATACATTATGAACAAATTATCGGAGAAAAAAATCACGAAGTTGATATTCGGTACTCCCGATATAAATGGACCATCCACTATCTTAATTTTTCCATCACTCTGCTTTAGGTAATAATAACATTTTATCATATGACTCCTTCATTATTATTACTCTTTTATCTAACCATGGGGGTTCCGTTACACGAAAGGCTTTCCATTAAACATAGTGATAAGTGTGACTCGAAATTAGCAATTTAACGAGCATCCACAATCTTAATTTTTTCCATCCCTCTGCTTTACGTAATAATACGATTTTATCACATAACTCCTTCATAATAATTACTCTTTTATCTAACCAGGGGGGTTCGGGGGGTGGAACCCCCCGTTACGCGAAAGGCTTTCCGTTAAACACAGTGATCAGTGCGACTCGTAGTTAGCAATTTAACGAGCATCCGCAATCATAATTTTTTCCATCCCTCTGCTTTAGGTAATAATAACATTTTATCATATGATGTCTCCTTCATTATAGTTACTCTTTTATCTAACCAGAGGGGTTCAGGGGGTGCAACCCCCCGTTACGCAAAAGGCTTTCCATTAAATATAGTGATCAGTGCGACTCGAAGTTAACCATTTAACGAGAATCCACAATCTTAATTTTTTGCATCCCTCTGCTTTAGGTAATAACAAAATACTGTTATATCACTCCTTAATTATTATTACTCTTTTGTCTTACCAGGGAGGTTCGGGGGTGGAACCCCCCGTTACGCGAAAGGCTTTTCACTGCATACAGTGATTAGTGCGACATGTAGTTGGATCGCAACAATAATCGGCAATCCACCTGACCTTTCCGTCGATTTGGCCCAAGCAACCGTTATTTTTGAATTACTGAATCCACATTTTTGCTAACTTATGCCACCTCTCGGGACTTTCTTCAACTAATTCCATCATGCTATTACAGCCATATTAATCGTTCAGATGTCTGCCATTTTTCACAATTTATTTCATGCTAATATGACTACCATTCCTCCTCCCCCCACTCTTTAAAAGGATATGGAAAATGGAAAAATTTAAAAATAAAATCCAGACATTCCTCCACTCTTTTCTTCATAACTTCACTCCCTCTGCTCCGTTTTTCTTCATTCTTTTTTCATATAGTAGCTAACCCACCCCCCCCCCCCACAACCCACCGCCACTCAGATAGGCTACTTTTTTCCGCCCGGTGGGTAGGGGGGGGGGGGAAATTAGGCTCTTAAAATTCTTTTAATTTTCCAGGACCCATTTGAACTCGGACTATAGAGTGTGGGTACTTAAGTGCCAAACACAATTCCGCCGTTCCGATTCAATTCGATTCGATTCAATTCGATCCGTTACGTGCATGAGCACAATTGTTCCGTTCGGTTTCAATCTGACGTTTAAAGTTGTTTATGCGATACACAGTTGAAAAAATGGGTGAATTATTCGAACTCTTTGAAATGTTATTACACATTTATTTATTGTGGATAATGTATAAGAGATCCAGAAAACTAAATAGGAGAAGGTGGTGGGTGCGACCAGTTAATAGAGACAGAGAGATAAAGGGATACTTCGCGACGACATTTCAAAAACTCAAAGAGTTAGATCCCCAAGATTTTTTCTTACACACCAGAATGTCAAGGCCTATATATGATGTATTTCTAAATCTTATGAAGGATGACCTAAGGAAAAAATCGAGGAGACCTGCAATTGATTTTGAATGCAGACTGGCAGTTACATTGTCGTAAGTGTACCGTAATATTAATAATAATTAAACAAACATTACACTATTATGGCATTGTAGGTTCCTATCACAAGGTGTAAGCCCTACTTTCCTTGCATGGAGTTTTAAAATGGGGAAATCTACTGTCAGGAGTATTATCTTGGATACCTGCGATACTATTTGGCGAGTTCTTTCGCCTGTCTATGTGTGCAGTAGACGGCAAACATATCGAAATTCAAGCTCCTCCAAATTCTGGCTCAAGTTACTTTAATTATAAGAAGTCATTTAGCATTGTTCTGCTTGGAACATGTGATGCTAACTACACTTTTACGGACATATCCGTTGGTGCGTACGGAAGTCAAAGTGACGGAGGTATGAAATTGAAAATATTGATTTAATTACTCAATCGTTAAATATGCAAATAGGTATTCTTAAGGAATCTACATTTGGACGTGAATTATTTCAAGAAGTACTTCCCATTCCGAAAGAATGCAGATTACCAAACAGCACTAAAATTTTTCCGTACTACTTTGTCGGAGATGCCGCCTTCCCTTTGAAGAAAAACTTATTACGGCCATACCCAGGAAGAAATTTACCGGAAGACAAAACTATATTCAATTATAGGTTGTCCAGAGCAAGACGAATTATTGAAAATTGTTTCGGTATATTGGTTACCCGTTGGAGAGTTTTAAAGCATTCCTTAAATTTATTACCACAAAATGCTGAAAAAGTTGTATTAGCAGCCGTAGCCCTGCATAACTTTATTAAGCTCAACGACAAAGAGAAAATATATGTCCCATCGAATTTTGTAGACTGGGAAGATAATGAACACGTAATTCACAATGGTGAATGGAGACAAGAAAGTACCAATTTGCGCTCAGCACGTTTAGGTACCAACAACGCAACTCGTTCGGCGTTCAATTTGAGGGATGAACTGAAAGAATACTTTCTCAATGAAGGATCTGTATCCTTCCAATGGAACAGATAGATAGTGAACAAAAACAATGTATTTAATGTTTTATTTATAAAAAAAGAAAAAAAGACACATAAATATATATTTACAATCTTTCCATATGAAAAGTTAAACGCTAATACAACTTTTGAAATGCTAATAACTGATATAAATTGTCATTGATTTTATTTAAGGGGAGCTGGGTGGGAGGTGCCAAAGTGGTAAGGTACCAAAAATTTTATATGCTCACAACTGCCGTAATTATAAACCAATTTCAATGAAATTCGAACACATAATACTAGTGGCCATCTGTTGCCGTTTTTAGATTTTCGAATTTCGAAAATTCGTAGTACTAAATTTTAGATTTTTCGAAAAATTCCACGTTCTTTCAAAGCACGATTATACTATTAGTTATTATTAAATTCCAACCGAACAGACCGCTAAAACTTACTTAAGATAACGGGTTTTCGTAATCAAAAAAAAAATCGAAATTTCTAACTTCCTACAAGCGCAGCAAGAGCATTTATTTTAGGGTGGTAAAATTCGTGCTTTTCTTAATTTTTTTTTAAAAATTTTCCCTCCGCATCCCAAAATTTTTTCTAAGCCCTATATGCGCCTGCTTAGGGTACATCTTTTCCGGGGAGGGGGAATTTTTTTGGGGGGAAGGGGGAGAATTTCTCTGAACAAAAACTGTAAAAAAAACGGTTTGTCCTTCAGGCACCCCTCTTATACTTCTCCTAAAAATTCATCCTACCACTCTATACGTTGCCCCTTCCTACCCCCCAGATATCCCCTATATACACTCCCCCCACTTTCCCCTCACGTTTCCCCGCAAAACTTAATTTTGTTTTTTCACGTACAATTGTACTATTACTAATTATTCTATTCCAACATGTTACACTGCTAAAAGTTACCATTGCTAACTGGCTTTATAAATGTAAAAAAAAAAATTGGAATATCCGAGTTCCTATAAGCGCAACAAGAGCATTTGTCCAACGGGTGCTAAAATGCGTTCTTTTTTCATTTTTCCTCATACATTTCCCCTAAACTCCCTCAAGATTTTTACGCCTGATATATGCGCCTGTTAAGCCTCCATCATTCACGGGTGGAAAAAAATTGTTTGCGGGAAGGTGGGAGATGTCCCTGAACAAAAACTGAAAAAATAACGATTTGCTCTTCCCCCACCCCCCTTATACTTCCCCAGAAAATTATCCCTACCCCTCCATGGGCTGCCTCTCCCCATTCCCTAAATACCCTCCAAACATCATTCCCCCGTTAGTCCTCACGTTTCCCGCCAAAATAAGAAATTAATGAATCAACATCACAAGGTACGCTAAATTAAATTCAATCTAATTAACTGCATGCGTATGGATGTGTGCTACTCAAGTCAATACCTATTTTCTCGGCCAAATTCCAGCCGATTTTAAAAATTCCTTTTGCTAAATTTATTGTGATTTTTTTATGATTTTTGACTCTATTACGAGTTTCGTCCCGGGGTACTTTAGGGTGCGGGGTTTGTACCCCCGGCGGGGGGGTACTTCTTATACACTATGTTGCATATCAAATGAAAGGCCTCGGCGAGTACTACGGACGGTGTACTCTTTTTTCCAATCTGGAGAGCTTCGTTGAATGAAATTTTTTAAATTAAATCCCCATACAATTTCATCCCCACCCCATAGCTCGGCTAAATATCATCCGATTTGCAAAATTCCTTCTGCTTATTTATTTTTTATTTTTTTCAGATTTTTTGAGCATATCTTCTTTACCCTCCCAATTACGTTCGCAAATTTAATTTTCGATGGCCAAAATTTCGGTCTGAAATATACATTTCGAAACTTAATTAAACGAATTGTTGAATAATCCAATTTTTTTATTTTTATGAATGCGCACGTATCGGAAGATTATCTATACTAAATTTCAGGAAGATTGCATTTCATTTACTTATTTAAAAAAAAAAATCTATTCAAGTTTTGCATACCACTCACCGCCACCTACCGGTGGTACCTGACAACTCACGGGCATACGAGTTACATACTTAGATAACTACATACCTCCTCTGTGCTTGGCATTTTATTTGAAGGAATTTGCTGCTTTTCTTCACATTCTATGCCAATTTAACTGCGGCAACCCCCGCGAAAATTTCCAAATTTGAGTATTTTTCAAGGGGTAACCCATGAAAAAATCGCGTTTTTACTTTCTCCCGTACCCCGGCATGCGGGTACTTTTTGGAAAGGTCTAGGCGAGTTCATTGCAGAAAAAAAAACTCACTTCTTTATTCCACCCCTCTTTTCGTTCGATTTGGCGCCAAAAACCGTTATTTTTTAATTACGATTTCAAACTTTTTGCTAAATGCTGCAACCTAGAAGGATTTTCTTGAACTATTTGCAACAAGTTTTGTAGGCATAATAATCACAGGTTTATCTGCTATTTCACAAAGTTTATCTCAGTCCAATATGGCATCTCTCGGAATAGTTACAAAGATATATATCAGCTGAGTACATAATCTTCGGCGCAGGACACATGCATTGTTTGTGTATTGCCAAAATCAAATCGTGTCAACTTTTACATTTTATTTTTCAATAATTAAATACTACATAAAACGGCTAATAAGATTGCATTCACAGTTAGAATACATTATGAACAAATTATCGGAGAAAAAAATCACGAAGTTGATATTCGGTACTCCCGATATAAATGGACCATCCACTATCTTAATTTTTCCATCACTCTGCTTTAGGTAATAATAACATTTTATCATATGACTCCTTCATTATTATTACTCTTTTATCTAACCATGGTGGTTCCGTTACACGAAAGGCTTTCCATTAAACATAGTGATAAGTATGACTCGAAGTTAGCAATTTAACGAGCATCCACAATCTTAATTTTTTCCATCCCTCTGCTTTACGTAATAATAAGATTTTTTCATATAACTCCTTCATAATAATTACTTTTAACTAACCAGAGGGGTTCGGGGGGTGGAACCCCCCGTTACGCGAAAGGCTTTCCGTTAAACACAGTAATCAGTGCGACTCGAAGTTAGCAATTTAACGAGCATCCGCAATCATAATTTTTTCCATCCCTCTGCTTTAGGTAATAATAACATTTTATCATATGATGTCTCCTTCATTATAGTTACTCTTTTATCTAACCAGGGGTGCAACCCCCCGTTACGCGAAAGGCTTTCCATTAAATATTGTGATCAGTGCGACTCGAAGTTAACCATTTAACGAGAATCCACAATCTTAATTTTTTGCATCCCTCTGCTTTAGGTAATAACAAAATACTGTTATATCACTCCTTAATTATTATTACTCTTTTGTCTTACCAGGGGGGTTCGGGGGTGGAACCCCCCGTTACGCGAAAGGCTTTTCACTGCATACAGTGATTAGTGCGACATGTAGTTGGATCGCAACAATAATCGGCAATCCACCTGACCTTTCCGTCGATTTGGCCCAAGCAACCGTTATTTTTGAATTACTGAATCCACATTTTTGCTAACTTATGCCACCTCTCGGGACTTTCTTCAACTAATTCCATCATGCTATTGCAGCCATATTAATCGTTCAGATGTCTGCCATTTTTCACAATTTATTTCATGCTAATATGACTACCATTCCTCCTCCCCCCACTCTTTAAAAGGATATGGAAAATGGAAAAATTTAAAAATAAAATCCAGACATTCCTCCACTCTTTTCTTCATAACTTCACTCCCTCTGCTCCGTTTTTCTTCATTCTTTTTTCATATAGTAGCTAACCCACCCCCCCCCCCCCACAACCCACCACCACTCAGATAGGCTACTTTTTTCCGCCCGGTGGGTAGGGGGGGGGGAAAATTAGGCTCTCAAAATTCTTTTAATTTTCCAGGACCCATTTGAAATCGGACTATAGAGTGTGGGTACTTAAGTGCCAAACACAATTCCGCCGTTCCGATTCAATTCGATTCGATTCAATTCGATCCGTTACGTGCATGAGCACAATTGTTCCGTTCGGTTTCAATCTGACGTTTAAAGTTGTTTATGCGATACACAGTTGAAAAAATGGGTGAATTATTCGAACTCTTTGAAATGTTATTACACATTTATTTATTGTGGATAATGTATAAGAGATCCAGAAAACTAAATAGGAGAAGGTGGTGGGTGCGACCAGTTAATAGAGACAGAGAGATAAAGGGATACTTCGTGACGACATTTCAAAAACTCAAAGAGTTAGATCCCCAAGATTTTTTCTTACACACCAGAATGTCAAGGCCTATATATGATGTATTTCTAAATCTTATGAAGGATGACCTAAGGAAAAAATCGAGGAGACCTGCAATTGATTTTGAATGCAGACTGGCAGTTACATTGTCGTAAGTGTACCGTAATATTAATAATAATTAAACAAACATTACACTATTATGGCATTGTAGGTTCCTATCACAAGGTGTAAGCCCTACTTTCCTTGCATGGAGTTTTAAAATGGGGAAATCTACTGTCAGGAGTATTATCTTGGATACCTGCGATACTATTTGGCGAGTTCTTTCGCCTGTCTATGTGTGCAGTAGACGGCAAACATATCGAAATTCAAGCTCCTCCAAATTCTGGCTCAAGTTACTTTAATTATAAGAAGTCATTTAGCATTGTTCTGCTTGGAACATGTGATGCTAACTACACTTTTACGGACATATCCGTTGGTGCGTACGGAAGTCAAAGTGACGGAGGTATGAAATTGAAAATATTGATTTAATTACTCAATCGTTAAATATGCAAATAGGTATTCTTAAGGAATCTACATTTGGACGTGAATTATTTCAAGAAGTACTTCCCATTCCGAAAGAATGCAGATTACCAAACAGCACTAAAATTTTTCCGTACTATTTTGTCGGAGATGCCGCCTTCCCTTTGAAGAAAAACTTATTACGGCCATACCCAGGAAGAAATTTACCGGAAGACAAAACTATATTCAATTATAGGTTGTCCAGAGCAAGACGAATTATTGAAAATTGTTTCGGTATATTGGTTACCCGTTGGAGAGTTTTAAAGCATTCCTTAAATTTATTACCACAAAATGCTGAAAAAGTTGTATTAGCAGCCGGAGCCCTGCATAACTTTATTAAGCTCAACGACAAAGAGAAAATATATGTCCCATCGAATTTTGTAGACTGGGAAGATAATGAACACGTAATTCACAATGGTGAATGGAGACAAGAAAGTACCAATTTGCGCTCAGCACGTTTAGGTACCAACAACGCAACTCGTTCGGCGTTCAATTTGAGGGATGAACTGAAAGAATACTTTCTCAATGAAGGATCTGTATCCTTCCAATGGAACAGATAGATAGTGAACAAAAACAATGTATTTAATGTTTTATTTATAAAAAAAGAAAAAAAGACACATAAATATATATTTTTCTGCTTTTCACTTATGTAGTTACCTGAATATTTACTTTTATTGCACAGGCACTTGCTTTTTATAAAATACTTTACGAGTTGCACTAATTACTATCGTACTTGGAGTACTACAAACTTGGCAGTACTAGGAACTACTAATTAAATAGGAACAAATGTTCAACTTATTCAACTAAAAAATGTTTAAAGCAGTCAAAAATTATACTTCAAGACACTACATTTAATTAAACGCAAGTGTCGCTTGACTCCTCTCTACAGCTTCATATGCCTGTCGAATAAAGTTTATCTTGAATGCACTTTTCTCATTCTCTGACATTTTTTTCATCTGGCATCCTATGGACTTCAAGAAGTATCCATCTTCGTCGTCTGTGGACGAATGCTCCAACTTATTCGAAAACTTCTGTAGTGTTTCCACAAATAGCTTTTGCACCTCACCATCATCTGATATTTTCCTCTTGCGTGATGGTCTCTGTTGATAAGAAATTGGTGCCACCGAGGATTCATCGAAATTTTCCTGAAAAGACTCCGACTTGGAACTCTCATCTTCTACTTCATTGCTGTTCCAATCGAAAGTATTTTCTGTCATTCTAAAATAGGAACGTGCTTAACAATATTTACCAAATAATAGGTCCTAAAAAATCATACCTCCTGGGCTTTACGAAATTGTCCAAAAAAGTTAAAAAAGGGAATAGGTACCAACTGGTGTTATGGATGGCGGCTGATCCCGATGGGAGAGCATACTTCTTTTTTTCTCTTACGTAGCGGTCGCGGATTGCAGTCCATTTCTTTTTTGCTACATTTAATAGAAATAATCATCATAAACAACACTTGTAAATCAAAATAAAATATTCAAACTTACCGTTTTACAGTTTTAAATTTCTCAATGAGATTTTTCCAGATTCTGTCTTTCCTTTTTACATCCATGTAAAATTTGTTTCCTTTGTCATAAAGCTCTTCATACTTTTTGATTTCTTCGATAAACACTTCTTCATCCATCTTGAGATACACAAACATTAAACAGGTAATTTTTCTAGGTTATGTCATCCGTAAAAGTTGAAATTTGCTCAACTTCTCCGTTTCAATTCGATCCGTTTCGATCCATTTCGGTGTAATGTGTCCAATTGCACGTACGTCTCATATAAGCAAATTTGACATTTGTACGTATCGGATCGAAACGGTGCAATTGTGTTTCCCGCTGTAAACTTCTTAGAAAAAATTCAGCTATTCAGGGGGTACTAGATTTTTCAAAATGTACTAGATTAAACTTTGACCCCCGCGGGGAGCGCAGTATATTATCTAATTTTTTTAAAAAACCTGAGAGTATGTCAGACGATAAAGTCTTTCGACGTGCATACTTAGTTTTTTAGTACTGCACTATTTTCTATTCGAAGTGTAGTACTAGATCACCTAATTTTCAAATGAACATAACTCAGTAGGCTTTCGTCCAATCGGGAAACGGTTTTTTTTATTCGCTTTCCCTTATTAAGTGCTATAAGTCGTGGAAGAAAGTTTTTCCAGCGGGGTTATTTTAGGGTGGGGGGTGGAAACACCCAATTTTTGCAACACCTGTATTTTTGGCAAATTACAATCTTTCCATATGAAAAGTTAAACGCTAATACAACCTTTGAAATGCTAATAACTGATATAAATTGTTATTGATTTTTATTTAAGGGGAGCTGGGTGGGAGGTGCCAAAGTGGTAAGGTACCAAAAATTTTATATGCTCACAACTGCCGTACTTATAAACCGATTTCAATGAAATTCGAACACATAATACACATATATAGTGGCCATCTTTTTCCGTTTTTAGATTTTCGAATTTCGAAAATTCGTAGTACTAAATTTTAGATTTTTCGAAAAATTCGACGTTTTTTCAAAGCACGATTATACTATTAGTTATTATTAAATTCCAACCTAACAGACCGCTAAAACTTACTTAAGATAACGGGTTTTCGTAATCAAAAAAAAAAATCGAAATTTCTAAATTCCTACCAGCGCAGCAAGAGCATTTATTTTAGGGTGGTAAAATTCGTGCTTTTCTTAATTTTTTTTTAAAAATTTTCCCTCCGCATCCCAAAATTTTTTCTAAGCCCTATATGCGCCTGCTTAGGGTACATCTTTTCCGGGGAGGGGGAATTTTTTTCGGGGGAAGGGGGAGAATTTCTCTGAACAAAAACTGTAAAAAAAAGGTTTGTCCTTCAGGCACCCCTCTTATACTTCTCCTAAAAATTCATCCTACCACTCTATACGTTGCCCCTTCCTCCCCCCAGATATCCCCTATATACACTCCCCCCACTTTCCCCTCACGTTTCCCCGCAAAACTTAATTTTGTTTTTTCACGTACAATTGTACTATTACTAATTATTCTATTCCAACATGTCACGCTGCTAAAAGTTACCATTGCTAACTGGCTTTATAAATGTAAAAAAAAATTGGAATATCCGAGTTCCTATAAGCGCAGCAAGAGCATTTGTCCAACGGGTGCTAAAATGCGTTCTTTTTTCATTTTTCCTCATACATTTCCCCTCCTCTCCCTCAAGATTTTTACGCCTGATATATGCGCCTGTTAAGCATCCATCATTCACGGGTGGAAAAAAATTTGTTTGCGGGAAGGTGGGAGATGTCCCTGAACAAAAACTGAAAAAATAACGATTTGCTCTTCCCCACCCCCATTATACTTCCCCTGAAAATTATCCCTACCCCTCCATGGGATGCCCCTCCCCATTCCCTAAATACCCTCCAAACATCATTCCCCCGTTAGTCCTCACGTTTCCCGCCAAAATAAGAAATTATTGAATCAACATCACAAGGTACGCTAAATTAAATTCAATCTAATTAACTACATGCGTATGTGTGTGTGCTACTCAAGTCAATACCTATTTTCTCGGCCAAATTCCAGCCGATTTTAAAAATTCCTTTTGCTAAATTTATTGTGATTTTTTTATGATTTTTGACTCTATTACGAGTTTCGTCCCGGGGTACTTTAGGGTGCGGGGTTGGTACCCCCGGAGGGGGGGTTATTCTTATACACTATGTTGCATATCAAATGAAAGGTCTCGGCGAGTACTATCGGACGGTGTACTCTTTTTTCCAATCTGGAGAGCTTCGTTGCATGAAATTTTTTAAATTAAATCCCCATACAATTTCATCCCCACCCCATAGCTCGGCTAAATATCATCCGATTTGCAAAATTCCTTCTGCTTATTTATTTTTTTATTTTTTTCAGATTTTTTGAGCATATCTTCTTTACCCTCCCAATTACGTTCCCAAATTTAATTTTCGATGGCCAAAATTTCGATCTGAAATATACATTTCGAAACTTAATTAAACGAATTGTTGAGTAATCCAATTTTTTTATTCTTATGAATGCGCACGTATCGGAAGATTATTTATACTAAATTTCAGGAAGATTGCATTTCATTTACTTATTTTAAAAAAAATAAAATCTATTCAAGTTTTGCATGACCACTCAGCGCCACCTACCGGTGGCCCCTGACAACTCACCGGCATACGAGTTACATACTTAGATAACTACATACCTCCTCTGTGCTTGGCATTTTATTTGAAGTAATTTGCTGCTTTTCTTCACATTCTATGCCAATTTAACTGCGGAAACCCCCGCGAAAATTTCCAAATTTGAGTATTTTTCAAGGGGTAACCCATGAAAAAATCGCGTTTTTACTTTTTCGGCATGCGGGTACTTTTTGGAAAGGTCTAGGCGAGTATATTGCAGAAAAAAAACTCACATCTTTATTCCACCCCACTTTTCGTTCGATTTGGCGCCAAAAACCGTTATTTTTTAATTACGATTTCAAGCTCTTTGCTAAATGCAGCAACCTAGAGGGATTTTCTTGAACTATTTGCAACAAGTTTTGTAGGCATAATAATCACAGGTTTATCTGCTATTTCACAAAGTTTATCTCAGTCCAATATGGCATCTCTCGGAATAGTTACAAAGATATATATCAGCTGAGTACATAATCTTCGGCGCAGGACACATGCATTTTTTGGGTATTGCCAAAATCAAATCGTGTCAACTTTTACATTTTATTTTTCAATAATTAAATACTACATAAAACGGCTAATAAGATTGCATTCACAGTTAGAATACATTATGAACAAATTATCGGAGAAAAAAATCACGAAGTTGATATTCGGTACTCCCGATATAAATGGACCATCCACTATCTTAATTTTTCCATCACTCTGTTTTAGGTAATAATAACATTTTATCATATGACTCCTTCATTATTATTACTCTTTTATCTAACCATGGGGGTTCCGTTACACGAAAGGCTTTCCATTAAACATGTGATAAGTGTGACTCGAAGTTAGCAATTTAACGAGCATCCACAATCTTAATTTTTTCCATCCCTCTGCTTTACGTAATAATAAGATTTTATCATATAACTCCTTCATAATAATTACTCTTTTATCTAACCAGGGGGGTTGGGGGGTGGAACCCTCCGTTACGCGAAAGGCTTTCCGTTAAACACAGTGATCAGTGCGACTCGAAGTTAGCAATTTAACGAGCATCCGCAATCGTAATTTTTGCCATCCCTCTGCTTTAGGTAATAATAACATTTTATCATATGATGTCTCCTTCATTATAGTTACTCTTTTATCTAACCAGGGGTGCAACCCCCCGTTACGCGAAAGGCTTTCCATTAAATATAGTGATCAGTGCGACTCGAAGTTAACCATTTAACGAGAATCCACAATCTTAATTTTTTGCATCCCTCTGCTTTAGGTAATAACAAAATACTGTTATATCACTCCTTAATTATTATTAATCTTTTATCTTACCAGGCGGGTTCGGGGGGTGGAACCCCCCGTTACGCGAAAGGCTTTTCACTGCATACAGTGATTAGTGCGACATGTAGTTGGATCGCAACAATAATCGGCAATCCACTTAACCTTTCCGTCGATTTGGCCCAAGCAACCGTTATTTTTGAATTGCTGAATCCACATTTTTGCTAACTTATGCCACCTCTCGGGACTTTCTTCAACTAATTCCAACATGCTGTAATGCTTGTACTGCAATCGTCTTGTAGATGGATGCTTGTATACTTCAGGCGAGAAAGCTCAGCCGAATATCTTAACGTGGTGCAGGCGAGAATGCTCAGCCGATATTGTTATCTGAAGGCGTCAGAGACTGCCCTATCTTCTGGCGAGATTGCTCAGCCGAATATCTTCGTATAGTGCAGGCGAGAATGCTCAGCCGATATTTGCACACTGTATGGCGTCAAAGACTGCCGAAGTTACTAGAGGAATTAATAATAAAACACCTTTTTCCGTCTTCAAACGTTCTGAATTTCTTTATTCTAATCAACTTATTTATATGATTATTTGCTATCCCTACCTACCGTATAAATCTACTAAATAATCAATTTATTGCAATACATTGCAATATAGATTATTGACCTGGAGTAGCGCAATCAAAAATTCGCAAATCCATTCAAGAATTTGTCGCAATGCACATTCCAAGCTTTTCAAGCATTCGGGTTCATTGAGGTCAGTGTAATACATGAATGGTGTGAAATGTTGTGTCAGCAAACTGACGTGTGTTGCACTGAAGTGCATTGCCCTTGCAAGTTCATTTCATTCACATCGTTCAATTTATGAACGAAAATATGTGTGAATGAAATTATTGAACTTGAATGCTTGCTTATGCTTGTTTTTCTTTTTTTTGTGTATGTGCATCTATGAAATGTTTGATGCGCTACAATGCTATTGCAGCCATATTAATCGTTCAGATGTCTGCCATATTTCACAATTTATTTCATGCTAATATGACTACCATTCCTCCTCCCCCCACTCTTTAAAAGGATATGGAAAATGGAAAAATTTAAAAATAAAATCCAGACATTCCTCCACTCTTTTCTTCATAACTTCACTCCCTCTGCTCCGTTTTTCTTCATTCTTTTTTCATATAGTAGCTAACCCACCCCCCCCCCCCCCTCCCACAACCCACCTCCACTCACATAGGCTACTTTTTTTTCCGCCCGGGGGTAGGGGGGAAATTAGGCTCTTAAAATTCTTTTAATTTTCCAGGACCCATTTGAACTCGGACTATAGAGTGTGGGTACTTCCGATTCAATTCGATTCGATTCAATTCGATCCGTTACGTGCATGAGCACAATTTTTCCGTTCGGTTTCAATCTGACGTTTAAGGTTGTTTATGCGATACACAGTTGAAAAAATGGGTGAATTATTCGAACTCTTTGAAATGTTATTACACATTTATTTATTGTGGATAATGTATAAGAGATCCAGAAAACTAAATCGGAGAAGGTGGTGGGTGCGACCAGTTAATAGAGACAGAGAGATAAAGGGATACTTCGCGACGACATTTCAAAAACTCAAAGAGTTAAATCCCCAAGATTTTTTCTTACACACCAGAATGTCAAGGCCTATATATGATGTATTTCTAAATCTTATGAAGGATGACCTAAGGAAAAAATCGAGGAGACCTGCAATTGATTTTGAATGCAGACTGGCAGTTACATTGTCGTAAGTGTACCGTAATATTAATAATAATTAAACAAACATTACACTATTATGGCATTGTAGGTTCCTATCACAAGGTGTAAGCCCTACTTTCCTTGCATGGAGTTTTAAAATGGGGAAATCTACTGTCAGGAGTATTATCTTGGATACCTGCGATACTATTTGGCGAGTTCTTTCGCCTGTCTATTTGTGCAGACCATCCGAGCTTAAGAATTGCTGATGATTTCGAAAACAGATGGAACATGCCGCATTGTGTTGGCGCTGTAGACGGCAAACATATCGAAATTCAAGCTCCTCCAAATTCTGGCTCAAGTTACTTTAATTATAAGAAGTCATTTAGCATTGTTCTGCTTGGAACATGTGATGCTAACTACACTTTTACGGACATATCCGTTGGTGCGTACGGAAGTCAAAGTGACGGAGGTATGAAATTGAAAATATTGATTTAATTACTTAATCGTTAAATATGCAAATAGGTATTCTTAAGGAATCTACATTTGGACGTGAATTATTTCAAGAAGTACGTCCCATTCCGAAAGAATGCAGATTACCAAACAGCACTAAAATTTTTCCGTACTACTTTGTCGGAGATGCCGCCTTCCCTTTGAAGAAAAACTTATTACGGCCATACCCAGGAAGAAATTTACCGGAAGACAAAACTATATTCAATTATAGGTTGTCCAGAGCAAGACGAATTACTGAAAATTGTTTCGGTATATTGGTTACCCGTTGGAGAGTTTTAAAGCATTCCTTAAATTTATTACCACAAAATGCTGAAAAAGTTGTATTAGCAGCCGTAGCCCTGCATAACTTTATTAAGCTCAACGACAAAGAGAAAATATATGTCCCATCGAATTTTGTAGACTGGGAAGATAATGACACGTAATTCACAATGGTGAATGGAGACAAGAAAGCACCAATTTGCGCTCAGCACGTTTAGGTACCAACAACGCAACTCGTTCGGCGTTCAATTTGAGGGATGAACTGAAAGAATACTTTCTCAATGAAGGATCTGTATCCTTCCAATGGAACAGATAGATAGTGAACAAAAACAATGTATTTAATGTTTTATTTATAAAAAAAGAAAAAAAGACACATAAATATATATTTTTCTGCTTTTCACTTATGTAGTTACCTGAATATTTACTTTTATTGCACAGGCACTTGCTTTTTATAAAATACTTTACGAGTTGCACTAATTACTATCGTACTTGGAGTACTAGGAACTTGGCAGTACTAGGAACTACTAATTAAATAGGAACAAATGTTCAACTTATTCAACTAAAAAATGTTTAAAGCAGTCAAAAATTATACTTCAAGACACTACATTTAATTAAACGCAAGTGTCGCATGACTCCTCTCTACAGCTTCATATGCCTGTCGAATAAAGTTTATCTTGAATGCACTTTTCTCATTCTCTGACATTTTTTTCATCTGGCATCCTATGGACTTCAAGAAGTATCCATCTTCGTCGTCTGTGGACGAATGCTCCAACTTATTCGAAAACTTCTGTAGTGTTTCCACAAATAGCTTTTGCACCTCACCATCATCTGATATTTTCCTCTTGCGTGATGGTCTCTGTTGATAAGAAATTGATGCCACCGAGGATTCATCGAAATTTTCCTGAAAAGACTCCGACTTGGAACTCTCATCTTCTACTTCATTGCTGTTCCAATCGAAAGTATTTTCTGTCATTCTAAAATAGGAACGTGCTTAACAATATTTACCAAATAATAGATCCTAAAAAATCATACCTCCTGGGCTTTACGAAATTGTCCAAAAAAGTTAAAAAAGGGAATAGGTACCAACTGGTGTTATGGATGGCGGCTGATCCCGATGGGAGAGCATTCTTCCTTTTTTCTCTTACGTAGCGGTCGCGGATTGCAATCCATTTCTTTTTTGCTACATTTAATAGAAATAATCATCATAAACAACACTTGTAAATCAAAATAAAATATTCAAACTTACCGTTTTACAGTTTTAAATTTCTCATTGAGATTTTTCCAGATTCTGTCTTTCCTTTTTACATCCATGTAAAATTTGTTTCCTTTGTCATAAAGCTCTTCATACTTTTTGATTTGTTCGATAAACACTTCTTCATCCATCTTGAGATACACAAACATTAAACAGGTAATTTTTCTAGGTTATGTCATCCGTAAAAGTTGAAATTTGCTCAACTTCTCCGTTTCAATTCGATCCGTTTCGATCCATTTCGGTGTAATGTGTCCAATTGCACATACGTCTCATATAAGCAAATTTGACATTTGTACGTATCGGATCGAAACGGTGCAATTGTGTTTCCCGCTGTAAACTTCTTAGAAAAAATTCAGCTATTCGGTGGGGTACTAGATTTTTCAAAATGTACTAGATTAAACTTTGACCCCCCGCGGGGAGCGCAGTATATTATCTAATTTTTTGAAAAAACCTGAGAGTATGTCAGACGATAAGGTCTTTCGACGTGCATACTTAGTTTTTTAGTACTGCACTATTTTCTATTCGAAGTGTAGTACTAGATCACCTAATTTTCAAATGAACATAACTCAGTAGGCTTTCGTCCAATCGGGAAACGGTTTTTTTTATTCGCTTTCCCTTATTAAGTGCTATAAGTCGTGGAAGAAAGTTTTTCCAGGCGGGGGGTTATTTTAGGGTGGGGGGTGGAAACACACCCAATTTTTCCAACACCTGTATTTTTGGCAAATTACAATCTTTCCATATGAAAAGTTAAACGCAAATACAACTTTTGAAATGCTAATAACTGATATAAATTGTTATTGATTTTATTTAAGGGGAGCTGGGTGGGAGGTGCCAAAGTGGTAAGGTACCAAAAATTTTATATGCTCACAACTGCCGTAATTATAAACCGATTTCAATGAAATTCGAACACATAATACTAGTGGCCATCTGTTGCCGTTTTTAGATTTTCGAATTTCGAAAATTCGTAGTACTAAATTTTAGATTTTTCGAAAAATTCGACGTTCTTTCAAAGCACGATTATACTATTAGTTATTATTAAATTCCAACCTAACAGACCGCTAAAACTTACTTAAGATAACGGGTTTTCGTAATAAAAAAAAAATCGAAATTTCTAACTTCCTACAAGCGCAGCAAGAGCATTTATTTTAGGGTGGTAAAATTCGTGCTTTTCTTAATTTTTTTTTAAAAATTTTCCCTCCGCATCCCAAAATTTTTTCTAAGCCCTATATGCGCCTGCTTAGGGTACATCTTTTCCGGGGAGGGGGAATTTTTTTGGGGGGAAGGGGGAGAATTTCTCTGAACAAAAACTGTAAAAAAAACGGTTTGTCCTTCAGGCACCCCTCTTATACTTCTCCTAAAAATTCATCCTACCACTCTATACGTTGCCCCTTCCTACCCCCCAGATATCCCCTATATACACTCCCCCCACTTTCCCCTCACGTTTCCCCGCAAAACTTAATTTTGTTTTTTCACGTACAATTGTACTATTACTAATTATTCTATTCCAACATGTCACACTGCTAAAAGTTACCATTGCTAACTGGCTTTATAAATGTGAAAAAAAAATTGGAATATCCGAGTTCCTATAAGCGCAACAAGAGCATTTGTCCAACGGGTGCTAAAATGCGTTCTTTTTTCATTTATCCTCATACATTTCCCCTCCACTCCCTCAAGATTTTTACGCCTGATATATGCGCCTGTTAAGCCTCCATCATTCACGGGTGGAAAAAAATTGTTTGCGGGAAGGTGGGAGATGTCCCTGAACAAAAACTGAAAAAATAACGATTTGCTCTTCCCCCACCCCCCTTATACTTCCCCAGAAAATTATCCCTACCCCTCCATGGGCTGCCTCTCCCCATTCCCTAAATACCCTCCAAACATCATTCCCCCGTTAGTCCTCACGTTTCCCGCCAAAATAAGAAATTAATGAATCAACATCACAAGGTACGCTAAATTAAATTCAATCTAATTAACTGCATGCGTATGGATGTGTGCTACTCAAGTCAATACCTATTTTCTCGGCCAAATTCCAGCCGATTTTAAAAATTCCTTTTGCTAAATTTATTGTGATTTTTTTATGATTTTTGACTCTATTACGAGTTTCGTCCCGGGGTACTTTAGGGTGCGGGGTTGGTACCCCCGGCGGGGGGGTACTTCTTATACACTATGTTGCATATCAAATGAAAGGCCTCGGCGAGTACTACGGACGGTGTACTCTTTTTTCCAATCTGGAGAGCTTCGTTGAATGAAATTTTTTAAATTAAATCCCCATACAATTTCATCCCCACCCCATAGCTCGGCTAAATATCATCCGATTTGCAAAATTCCTTCTGCTTATTTATTTTTTTCAGATTTTTTGAGCATATCTTCTTTACCCTCCCAATTACGTTCCCAAATTTAATTTTCGATGAAATATACATTTCGAAACTTAATTAAACGAATTGTTGAATAATCCAATTTTTTTATTTTTTATGAATGCGCACGTATCGGAAGATTATCTATACTAAATTTCAGGAAGATTGCATTTCATTTACTTATTTAAAAAAAAAAATCTATTCAAGTTTTGCATGACCACTCAGCGCACCTACCGGTGGTCCCTGACAACTCACGGGCATACGAGTTACATACTTAGATAACTACATACCTCCTCTGTGCTTGGCATTTTATTTGAAGGAATTTGCTGCTTTTCTTCACATTCTATGCCAATTTAACTGCGGCAACCCCCGCGAAAATTTCCAAATTTGAGCATTTTTTTACTTTCTCCCGTACCCCGGCATGCGGGTACTTTTTGTAAAGGTCTAGGCGAGTACATTGCAGAAAAAAACTCACTCCTCTATTCCAACCCTCTTTTCGTTCGATTTGGCGCCAAAAAGCGTTATTTTTTAATTACGATTTCAAACTTTTTGCTAAATGCTGCAACCTAGAGGGATTTTCTTGAACTGTTTGCAACAAGTTTTGTAGGCATAATAATCACAGGTTTATCTGCTATTTCACAAAGTTTATCTCAGTCCAATATGGCATCTCTCGGAATAGTTACAAAGATATATATCAGCTGAGTACATAATCTTCGGCGCAGGACACATGCATTGTTTGTGTATTGCCAAAATCAAATCGTGTCAACTTTTACATTTTATTTTTCAATAATTAAATACTACATAAAACGGCTAATAAGATTGCATTCACAGTTAGAATACATTATGAACAAATTATCGGAGAAAAAAATCACGAAGTTGATATTCGGTACTCCCGATATAAATGGACCATCCACTATCTTAATTTTTCCATCACTCTGCTTTAGGTAATAATAACATTTTATCATATGACTCCTTCATTATTATTACTCGTTTATCTAACCATGGGGGTTCCGTTACACGAAAGGCTTTCCATTAAACATAGTGATAAGTGTGACTCGAAATTAGCAATTTAACGAGCATCCACAATCTTAATTTTTTCCATCCCTCTGCTTTACGTAATAATACGATTTTATCACATAACTCCTTCATAATAATTACTCTTTTATCTAACCAGGGGGGTTCGGGGGGTGGAACCTCCCGTTACGCGAAAGGCTTTCCGTTAAACAGTGATCAGTGCGACTCGTAGTTAGCAATTTAACGAGCATCCGCAATCATAATTTTTTCCATCCCTCTGCTTTAGGTAATAATAACATTTTATCATATGATGTCTCCTTCATTATAGTTACTCTTTTATCTAACCAGAGGGGTTCAGGGGGTGCAACCCCCCGTTACGCAAAAGGCTTTCCATTAAATATAGTGATCAGTGCGACTCGAAGTTAACCATTTAACGAGAATCCACAATCTTAATTTTTTGCATCCCTCTGCTTTAGGTAATAACAAAATACTGTTATATCACTCCTTAATTATTATTACTCTTTTATCTTACCAGAGGGGTTCGGAGGGTGGAACCCCCCGTTACGCGAAAGGCTTTTCACTGCATACAGTGATTAGTGCGACTTGTAGTTGGATCGCAACAATAATCGGCAATCCACCTGACCTTTCCGTCAATTTGGCACAAGCAACCGTTATTTTTGAATTGCTGAATCCACATTTTTGCTAACTTATGCCACCTCTCGGGACTTTCTTCAACTAATTCCAACATGCTATTGCAGCCATATTAATCGTTCAGATGTCTGCCATTTTTCACAATTTATTTCATGCTATTAGGACTACCCTTCCTCCTCCCCCCACTCTTTAAAAGGATATGGAAAATGGAAAAATTTAAAAATAAAATCCAGACATTGCTCCACTCTTTTCTTCATAACTTCACTCCCTCTGCTTCGTTTTTCTGCATTCTTTTTTCAAATAGTAGCTAACTCATCCCCCCATCCTACTTCCACTGCTTTGGTCCCCCCCCCCCTCCCACCAGCACGCAGCGTAGCAAGCGGGCACAAACTAGTCTTCCGCAGGCGCCACCAATCCAGTATAAGTAAAAAGTGATTTCGTCTTTTCGTAGGATTCTATCTCCTCCTACAGTTTTTAACCTACCACAATCATTTATATGTCATTGTACGGGAATCTTAACTGGCTATTAGATAGGGTACTTTTCGATTTCGAATTTCGAAAATGGAGGGGGTAATTTCGAAAAAAGGCTTTTTTACCAAACTTTATATTTAAGTAGATCCCGTTATGGCGCATCTTCTGGTACTATTAGTTTTTGTGGGAGGGGCAAGCTCTGGGAGGGGCGGGGGTTCAAAGTTTCAACTTTAAGCGGCTATATTTTCTCAACCAAGCATCGTAGATCATCGTTTAATATCTTAAATGAAAGACATCAATTAGGTGAGTAACATAGTTGAATTTCATGGTCGTGCGGGAAGAGGAGAGGAAGTTAAGGGGGGTTGAAAAACGTAAAAATGGAAGGGGAATTCTCCATATATTTTGAAAACACATTACACCTATCTCCTCCGAAGATTACGGACCGATTTTGTTCGGGTATTTTTTTTTTATTACATAATTCAGTCCGCTATCAGATAGGCTACTTTTTTTCCGCCCGGGGGATATGGGGGAAATTAGGCTCTTAAAATTCTTTTAATTTTCCAGGACCCATTTGAACTCGGACTATAGAGTGTGGGTACTTAAACTTCTTAGAAAAAATTCAGCTATTCGATGGGGTTCTAGATTTTTCAAAATGTACTAGATTAAGTTTTGACCCCCCGCGGGGAGCGCAGTATATTATCTAATTTTTTGAAAAAACCTGAGAGTATGTCAGACGATAAGGTCTTACGACGTGCATACTTAGTTTTTTAGTACTGCACTATTTTCTATTCGAAGTGTAGTACTAGATCACCCAATTTTCAAATGAACATAACTCAGTAGGCTTTCGTCCAATCAGGAAGCGGTTTTTTTTATTCGCTTTTCCTTATTAAGTGCTATAAGTCGTGGAAGAAAGTTTTTCCAGGCGGGGGGTTATTTTAGGGTGGGGGTGGAAACACAACCAATTTTTCCAACACCTGTATTTTTGGAAAATTACAATCTTTCCATATGAAAAGTTAAACGCTAATACAACTTTTAAAATGCTAATAACTGATATAAATTTTTGTTGATTTTTATTTAAGGGGAGCGGGGTGGGAGGTGCCAAAGTGGTAAGGTACCAAAAATTTTATATGCTCACAACTGCCGTAATTATAAACCGATTTCAATGAAATTCGAACACATAATACACATATATAGTGGCCATCTTTTGCCGTTTTGAGATTTTCGAATTTCGAAAATTCTTAGTACTAAATTTTAGATTTTTCGAAAAATTCGACGTTTTTTCAAAGCACGATTTTATACTCTTAGTTATTATTAAATTCCAACCTAACAGACCGCTAAAACTTACTTAAGATAACGGGTTTTCTTAATCAAAAGAAAATTCGAAATTTCGAAATTCCTACCAGCGCAGCAAGAGCATTTATTTTAGGGTGGTAAAATTCGTGCTTTTCTTAATTTTTTTGAAAAATTTTCCCTCCGCATCCCAAAATTTTTTCTAAGCCCTATATGCGCCTGCTTAGGGTACATCTTTTCCGGGGAGGGGGAATTTTTCTGGGGTGAAGGGGGAGAATTTCTCTGAACAAAAACTGTAAAAAAAAACAGTTTGTCCTTCAGGCACCCCCCTTATACTTCTCCTAAAAATTCATCCCACCACTCTATACGTTACCCCTTCCTACCCCGCAGATTTATTGTGATTTTTTTATGATTTTTGACTCTATTACGATTTTCGTCCCGGGGTACTTTAGGGTGCGGGGTTGGTACCCCCGGAGGGGGGGTTATTCTTATACACTATGTTGCATATCAAATGAAAGGTCTCGGCGAGTACTATCGGACGGTGTACTCTTTTTTCCAATCTGGAGAGCTTCGTTGAATGAAATTTTTTAAATTAAATCCCCATACAATTTCATCCCCACCCCATAGCTCGGCTAAATATCATCCGATTTGCAAAATTCCTTCTGCTTATTTATTTTTTTATTTTTATCAGATTTTATGAGCATATCTTCTTTACCCTCCCAATTACGTTCCCAAATTTAATTTTCGATGGCCAAAATTTCGGTCTGAAATATACATTTCGAAACTTAATTAAACGAATTGTTGAATAATCCAATTTTTTTATTTTTTATGAATGCGCACGTATCGGAAGATTATCTATACTAAATTTCAGGAAGATTGCATTTCATTTACTTATTTTAAAAAAAATAAAATCTATTCAAGTTTTGCATGACCACTCACCGCCACCTACCGGTGGTACCTGACAACTCACGGGCATACGAGTTACATACTTAGATAACTACATACCTCCTCTGTGCTTGACATTTTATTTGAAGGAATTTGCTGCTTTTCTTCACATTCTATGCCAATTTAACTGCGGCAACACCCCCGAAAGTTTCCAAATTTGAGTATTTTTCAAGGGGCAACCCATGAAAAAATCGCGTTTTTACTTTCTCCCGTACCCCGGCATGCGGGTACTTTTTGGAAAGGTCTAGCCGAGTTCATTGCAGAAAAAAAAACTCACTTCTTTATTCCACCCCTCTTTTCGTTCGATTTGGCGCCAAAAACCGTTATTTTTTAATTACGATTTCAAACTTTTTGCTAAATGCTGCAACCTAGAGGGATTTTCTTGAACTATTTGCAACAAGTTTTGTAGGCATAATAATCACAGGTTTATCTGCTATTTCACAAAGTTTATCTCAGTCCAATATGGCATCTCTCGGAATAGTTACAAAGATATATATCAGCTGAGTACATAATCTTCGGCGCAGGACACATGCATTGTTTGTGTATTGCCAAAATCAAATCGTGTCAACTTTTACATTTTATTTTTCAATAATTAAATACTACATAAAACGGCTAATAAGATTGCATTCACAGTTAGAATACATTATGAACAAATTATCGGAGAAAAAAATCACGAAGTTGATACTCGGTACTCCCGATATAAATGGACCATCCACTATCTTAATTTTTCCATCACTCTGCTTTAGGTAATAATAACATTTTATAATATGACTCCTTCATTATTATTACTCTTTTATCTAACCATGGTGGTTCCGTTACACGAAAGGCTTTCCATTAAACATAGTGATAAGTATGACTCGAAGTTAGCAATTTAACGAGCATCCACAATCTTAATTTTTTCCATCCCTCTGCTTTACGTAATAATAAGATTTTTTCATATAACTCCTTCATAATAATTACTCTTTTAACTAACCAGAGGGGTTCGGGGGGTGGAACCCCCCGTTACGCGAAAGGCTTTCCGTTAAACACAGTAATCAGTGCGACTCGAAGTTAGCAATTTAACGAGCATCCGCAATCATAATTTTTTCCATCCCTCTGCTTTAGGTAATAATAACATTTTATCGTATGATGTCTCCTTCATTATAGTTACTCTTTTATCTAACCAGGGGTGCAACCCCCCGTTACGCGAAAGGCTTTCCATTAAATATAGTGATCAGTGCGACTCGAAGTTAACCATTTAACGAGAATCCACAATCTTAATTTTTTGCATCCCTCTGCTTTAGGTAATAACAAAATACTGTTATATCACTCCTTAATTATTATTACTCTTTTGTCTTACCAGGGGGGTTCGGGGGTGGAACCCCCCGTTACGCGAAAGGCTTTTCACTGCATACAGTGATTAGTGCGACATGTAGTTGGATCGCAACAATAATCGGCAATCCACCTGACCTTTCCGTCGATTTGGCCCAAGCAACCGTTATTTTTGAATTACTGAATCCACATTTTTGCTAACTTATGCCACCTCTCGGGACTTTCTTCAACTAATTCCACCATGCTATTGCAGCCATATTAATCGTTCAGATGTCTGCCATTTTTCACAATTTATTTCATGCTAATATGACTACCATTCCTCCTCCCCCCACTCTTTAAAAGGATATGGAAAATGGAAAAATTTAAAAATAAAATCCAGACATTCCTCCACTCTTTTCTTCATAACTTCACTCCCTCTGCTCCGTTTTTCTTCATTCTTTTTTCATATAGTAGCTAACCCCCCCCCCCCCACAACCCACCTCCACACAGATATGCTACTTTTTTTTTCGCCCAGTGGGTAGGGGGGGGGGGGGAAATTAGGCTCTTAAAATTCTTCTTCTATAGAGTGTGGGTACTTAAGTGCCAAACACAATTCCGCCGTTCCGATTCAATTCGATTCGATTCAATTCGATCCGTTACGTGCATGAGCACAATTGTTCCGTTCGGTTTCAATCTGACGTTTAAAGTTGTTTATGCGATACACAGTTGAAAAAATGGGTGAATTATTCGAACTCTTTGAAATGTTATTACACATTTATTTATTGTGGATAATGTATAAGAGATCCAGAAAACTAAATAGGAGAAGGTGGTGGGTGCGACCAGTTAATAGAGACAGAGAGATAAAGGGAAGCTTCGCGACGACATTTCAAAAACTCAAAGAGTTAGATCCCCAAGATTTTTTCTTACACACCAGAATGTCAAGGCCTATATATGATGTATTTCTAAATCTTATGAAGGATGACCTAAGGAAAAAATCGAGGAGACCTGCAATTGATTTTGAATGCAGACTGGCAGTTACATTGTCGTAAGTGTACCGTAATATTAATAATAATTAAACAAACATTACACTATTATGGCATTGTAGGTTCCTATCACAAGGTGTAAGCCCTACTTTCCTTGCATGGAGTTTTAAAATGGGGAAATCTACTGTCAGGAGTATTATCTTGGATACCTGCGATACTATTTGGCGAGTTCTTTCGCCTGTCTATGTGTGCAGTAGACGGCAAACATATCGAAATTCAAGCTCCTCCAAATTCTGGCTCAAGTTACTTTAATTATAAGAAGTCATTTAGCATTGTTCTGCTTGGAACATGTGATGCTAACTACACTTTTACGGACATATCCGTTGGTGCGTACGGAAGTCAAAGTGACGGAGGTATGAAATTGAAAATATTGATTTAATTACTTAATCGTTAAATATGCAAATAGGTATTCTTAAGGAATCTACATTTGGACGTGAATTATTTCAAGAAGTACGTCCCATTCCGAAAGAATGCAGATTACCAAACAGCACTAAAATTTTTCCGTACTACTTTGTCGGAGATGCCGCCTTCCCTTTGAAGAAAAACTTATTACGGCCATACCCAGGAAGAAATTTACCGGAAGACAAAACTATATTCAATTATAGGTTGTCCAGAGCAAGACGAATTATTGAAAATTGTTTCGGTATATTGGTTACCCGTTGGAGAGTTTTAAAGCATTCCTTAAATTTATTACCACAAAATGCTGAAAAAGTTGTATTAGCAGCCGTAGCCCTGCATAACTTTATTAAGCTCAACGACAAAGAGAAAATATATGTCCCATCGAATTTTGTAGACTGGGAAGATAATGAACACGTAATTCACAATGGTGAATGGAGACAAGAAAGTACCAATTTGCGCTCAGCACGTTTAGGTACCAACAACGCAACTCGTTCGGCGTTCAATTTGAGGGATGAACTGAAAGAATACTTTCTCAATGAAGGATCTGTATCCTTCCAATGGAACAGATAGATAGTGAACAAAAACAATGTATTTAATGTTTTATTTATAAAAAAAGAAAAAAAGACACATAAATATATATTTTTCTGCTTTTCACTTATGTAGTTACCTGAATATTTACTTTTATTGCACAGGCACTTGCTTTTTATAAAATACTTTACGAGTTGCACTAATTACTATCGTACTTGGAGTACTAGGAACTTGGCAGTACTAGGAACTACTAATTAAATAGGAACAAATGTTCAACTTATTCAACTAAAAAATTTTTAAAGCAGTCAAAAATTATACTTCAAGACACTACATTTAATTAAACGCAAGTGTCGCTTGACTCCTCTCTACAGCTTCATATGCCTGTCGAATAAAGTTTATCTTGAATGAACTTTTCTCATTCTCTGACATTTTTTTCATCTGGCATCCTATGGACTTCAAGAAGTATCCATCTTCGTCGTCTGTGGACGAATGCTCCAACTTATTCGAAAACTTCTGTAGTGTTTCCACAAATAGCTTTTGCACCTCACCATCATCTGATATTTTCCTCTTGCGTGATGGTCTCTGTTGATAAGAAATTGATGCCACCGAGGATTCATCGAAATTTTCCAATCGAAAGTATTTTCTGTCATTCTAAAATAGGAACGTGCTTAACAATATTTACCAAATAATAGGTCCTAAAAAATCATACCTCCTGGGCTTTACGAAATTGTCCAAAAAAGTTAAAAAAGGGAATAGGTACCAACTGGTGTTTTGGATGGCGGCTGATCCCGATGTGAGAGCATTCTTCTTTTTTTCTCTTACGTAGCGGTCGCGGATTGCAGTCCATTTCTTTTTTGCTACATTTAATAGAAATAATCATCATAAACAACACTTGTAAATCAAAATAAAATATTCAAACTTACCGTTTTACAGTTTTAAATTTCTCAATGAGATTTTTCCAGATTCTGTCTTTCCTTTTTACATCCATGTAAAATTTGTTTCCTTTGTCATAAAGCTCTTCATACTTTTTGATTTCTTCGATAAACACTTCTTCATCCATCTTGAGATACACAAACATTAAACAGGTAATTTTTCTAGGTTATGTCATCCGTAAAAGTTGAAATTTGCTCAACTTCTCCGTTTCAATTCGATCCGTTTCGATCCATTTCGGTGTAATGTGTCCAATTGCACGTACGTCTCATATAAGCAAATTTGACATTTGTATGTATCGGATCGAAACGGTGCAATTGTGTTTCCCGCTGTAAACTTCTTAGAAAAAATTCAGCTATTCGGTGGGGTACTAGATTTTTCAAAATGTACTAGATTAAACTTTGACCCCCCGCGGGGAGCGCAGTATATTATCTAATTTTTTTAAAAAACCTGAGAGTATGTCAGACGATAAAGTCTTTCGACGTGCATACTTAGTTTTTTAGTACTGCACTATTTTCTATTCGAAGTGTAGTACTAGATCACCTAATTTTCAAATGAACATAACTCAGTAGGCTTTCGTCCAATCGGGAAACGGTTTTTTTTATTCGCTTTCCCTTATTAAGTGCTATAAGTCGTGGAAGAAAGTTTTTCCAGCGGGGGTTATTTTAGGGTGGGGGGTGGAAACACACCCAATTTTTCCAACACCTGTATTTTTGGCAAATTACAATCTTTCCATATGAAAAGTTAAACGCTAATACAACCTTTGAAATGCTAATAACTGATATAAATTGTTATTGATTTTTATTTAAGGGGAGCTGGGTGGGAGGTGCCAAAGTGGTAAGGTACCAAAAATTTTATATGCTCACAACTGCCGTAATTATAAACCGATTTCAATGAAATTCGAACACATAATACACATATATAGTGGCCATCTTTTTCCGTTTTTAGATTTTCGAATTTCGAAAATTCGTAGTACTAAATTTTAGATTTTTCGAAAAATTCGACGTCTTTTCAAAGCACGATTATACTATTAGTTATTATTAAATTCCAACCTAACAGACCGCTAAAACTTACTTAAGATAACGGGTTTTCGTAATCAAAAAAAAAATCGAAATTTCTAAATTCCTACCAGCGCAGCAAGAGCATTTATTTTAGGGTGGTAAAATTCGTGCTTTTCTTAATTTTTTTTTAAAAATTTTCCCTCCGCATCCCAAAATTTTTTCTAAGCCCTATATGCGCCTGCTTAGGGTACATCTTTTCCGGGGAGGGGGAATTTTTTTGGGGGGAAGGGGGAGAATTTCTCTGAACAAAAACTGTAAAAAAAACGGTTTGTCCTTCAGGCACCCCTCTTATACTTCTCCTAAAAATTCATCCTACCACTCTATACGTTGCCCCTTCCTACCCCCCAGATATCCCCTATATACACTCCCCCCACTTTCCCCTCACGTTTCCCGCAAAACTTAATTTTGTTTTTTCACGTACAATTGTACTATTACTAGTTATTCTATTCCAACATGTCACACTGCTAAAAGTTACCATTGCTAACTGGCTTTATAAATGTAAAAAAAAAATTGGAATATCCGAGTTCCTATAAGCGCAGCAAGAGCATTTGTCCAACGGGTGCTAAAATGCGTCCTTTTTTCATTTTTCCTCATACATTTCCCCTCCACTCCCTCAAGATTTTTACGCCTGATATATGCGCCTGTTAAGCATCCATCATTCACGGGTGGAAAAAAATTTGTTTGCGGGAAGGTGGGAGATGTCCCTGAACAAAAACTGAAAAAATAACGATTTGCTCTTCCCCCACCCCCCTTATACTTCCCCTGAAAATTATCCCTACCCCTCCATGGGATGCCCCTCCCCATTCCCTAAATACCCTCCAAACATCATTCCCCCGTTAGTCCTCACGTTTCCCGCCAAAATAAGAAATTATTGAATCAACATCACAAGGTACGCTAAATTAAATTCAATATAATTAACTGCATGCGTATGTGTGTGTGCTACTCAAGTCAATACCTATTTTCTCGGCCAAATTCTAGCCGATTTTAAAAATTCCTTTTGCTAAATTTATTGTGATTTTTTTATGATTACGAGTTTCGTCCCGGGGTACTTTAGAGTGCGGGGTTGGTACCCCCGGAGGGGGGGTTATTCTTATACACTATGTTGCATATCAAATGAAAGGTCTCGGCGAGTACTTCGGACGGTGTACTCTTTTTTCCAATCTGGAGAGCTTCGTTGAATGAAATTTTTTAAATTAAATCCCCATACAATTGCATCCCCACCCCATAGCTCGGCTAAATATCATCCGATTTGCAAAATTCCTTCTGCTTATTTATTTTTTTATTTTTTTCAGATTTTTTGAGCATATCTTCTTTACCCTCCCAATTACGTTCCCAAATTTAATTTTCGATGGCCAAAATTTCGGTCTGAAATATGCATTTCGAAACTTAATTAAACGAATTGTTGAGTAATCCAATTTTTTTATTTTTTATGAATGCGCACGTATCGGAAGATTATTTATACTAAATTTCAGGAAGATTGCATTTCATTTACTTATTTTAAAAAAAATAAAATCTATTCAAGTTTTGCATGACCACTCAGCGCCACCTACCGGTGGTCCCTGACAACTCACGGGCATACGAGTTACATACTTAGATAACTACATACCTCCTCTGTGCTTGGCATTTTATTTGAAGTAATTTGCTGCTTTTCTTCACATTCTATGCCAATTTAACTGCGGCAACCCCCGCGAAAATTTCCAAATTTGAGTATTTTTCAAGGGGTAACCCATGAAAAAATCGCGTTTTTACTTTCTCCCGTACCCCGGCATGCGGGTACTTTTTGGAAAGGTCTAGGCGAGTACATTGCAGAAAAAGACTCACTTCTTTATTCCACCCCACTTTTCGTTCGATTTGGCGCCAAAAACCGTTATTTTTTAATTACGATTTCAAGCTCTTTGCTAAATGCTGCAACCTAGCGGGATTTTCTTGAACTATTTGCAACAAGTTTTGTAGGCATAATAATCACAGGTTTATCTGCTATTTCACAAAGTTTATCTCAGCCCAATATGGCATCTCTCGGAATAGTTACAAAGATATATATCAGCTGAGTACATAATCTTCGGCGCAGGACACATGCATTGTTTGTGTATTGCCAAAATCAAATCGTGTCAACTTTTACATTTTATTTTTCAATAATTAAATACTACATAAAACGGCTAATAAAATTGCATTCACAGTTAGAATACATTATGAACAAATTATCGGAGAAAAAAATCACGAAGTTGATATTCGGTACTCCCGATATAAATGGACCATCCACTATCTTAATTTTTCCATCACTCTGCTTTAGGTAATAATAACATTTTATCATATGACTCCTTCACTATTATTACTCTTTTATCTAACCATGGGGGTTCCGTTACACGAAAGGCTTTCCATTAAACATAGTGATAAGTGTGACTCGAAGTTAGCAATTTAACGAGCATCCACAATCTTAATTTTTTCCATCCCTCTGCTTTACGTAATAATAAGATTTTATCATATTGTAATATTTTTATTTTATTTTATATTTTTATTTGTTCAATAGTACGTTCACGCTCAAGTCTAGGCTTAATTTGCCGCTTTATAGTTTTGAGCTTTTAAGGTAAGCAAGGCAAGGCTATATGCCGCTTTATTGCCTTAGCTTAGTTTGGTTGATCAGGCTGAAGATTGCCGCTTTACGATCAATAGGCTTTTAAGCCGAATTACGAGAAATGAACACACTTCAATGCAGTGATAATTCAAGTCTGATTTCTTTATTCTTTTCTTCGTCTTTTATATAATTGGTTTACATATGTTCTTATGGAAAATCATTCCATAAGCAAGAAATAGCAATTTCAAAAATGAATTGTCCAATAAGCAAATTCATTGCTTTCTTACTTATTGAATGACCTTTTACAATAATAATTCACATAATTGTTATGACACACATTTTTGTCACCTACTTGACTTACTTGTAAATGGTATCAAATTGCTGATTCTTAAGATTGTAATTTGTTTTCATAAATCGGAAGTAAATTGTATTTTTGTTAATTTTTGTTTTGTAATATGAGATATACTTGTTTACTAACATGATATGGCGCTTGCACAATAATGTATGTGCGTACAATGATGTGCTCATATCATGCTATGTATGTATGTTTGTATATACGTGCATATAATGTTACAAGGTGATTAATTATCTTTTATTAGCGAGATGCGCTTTTCTTTTTGTATGATTATTTTTAGATATTATTACATGTATTACATGTGTATACTACACCTCTACCCCTAATAGGAAAAAAAAATAAATTTGACTTATAGGATGAATTTTTTTTTTTTTTTTATTATTTTTTTTTTTTTTTTTTGTACCTAACCAATTACTTATCTTGTTTATTTACGTATTTTCATTATGCTACATATTCTACCATATCCTATGCATTTTGTACAGGTATTACTAACTTCTAAATGCTATCTATTATGTACAGTGTTTATATTTAAATTAGGATTTTACATTTATGTATATTGGCTATTATGTCTATATAGTTAAGTTAGGATTTTACTTTTGTGTACATCAGTTATCATCTACATTATGTCTGCATAATTTCAGTCTATTATTGTGTATGTTTTTAAGGTTATTTCTGATTTTTATTGTGGAATTTACTCCGTTTTGGTCTACTATTTTAAATGGACCTTCGTATGGACTTTCTGATTTTTTTCTAGTTCCTTTTCTTAAGTAAACATAATCATTTACTTTGAAATTTGAGGGTTCTACATTTCTCTTCTGTTGAGACTTTCTTTTTATTTTTGATACGTTCAGTGATTCTTTTGCTCTATCATGAGCTCTTTGTAATCTGTGTTTTAATTCATTAGCATAATTATCTATGTCATAGATCATTTGTTCATTATTTATTGTTTCTGCTGGTAAGGTTGTTATTTTTCCATAGACCAATTCAAATGGTGTGTAGTTTGTATGTGTGTGCGGTGTGGTATTATAGTAAAATATATAGTATGGTATCCACATATCCCAATTATCATTCTCTGTGAAAGACAAGAGATATTCATTTAATACTCTGTGGTTTCTTTCTAGAGATCCAAGTGTTTCATGATGATAAGGTGTTGAAGTTATGTGGTTCATATTAAATATTTTGCATATACTCTTAAATAATTCATTGCAAAATTCTGTGCCTTTGTCAGTTTTAATCGTTTTGAAGCATCCGTACTTTAGTATGAATTTTTCTACTAGTGCTCGTGCTACTATTTCTGCTTCTTTGGTTTCAATTGGAATCGCTTCAACGAATTTTGTGAGTTCACACTGAACTGTTAATATGTATCTGTAACCATTGGATATTCGTAATGGTCCTAGTGTATCTATTGAAATAGTCTCGAAACTACTGTTTGGCGTATTTGTGATTACAAATGGTTCTTTAGTATGTTTTATTATTTTATTTCGTGCGCAAGTTTCACAGTTTTTCACATATTCTTTTATTGTTTTTCTCATATTTTTCCAAATGAATTTTTGTTTTATCTTTGCAATGCATCTTTTTATTCCAGCATGTCCTCCATACGGTGAGGAATGGTGTTGTTCAATAATCTCTTTTATTTC
This sequence comes from Dioctria rufipes, assembly GCA_963924295.1. Taxonomy (NCBI): domain Eukaryota; kingdom Metazoa; phylum Arthropoda; class Insecta; order Diptera; family Asilidae; genus Dioctria; species Dioctria rufipes. Next base: position 176,563,123 of record OZ002740.1, on the reverse strand, counting down.
TTTCGGATCCGTTAATCTTTTTGGAGAGGTATATAGTAATAATCTTAGTGGTATTGCCATATTATTTGAAATATTTTTATACTGCAGTTCATTGAACTTTTTCTTAAATCTGTTTGAATCTATATATTTAAATATTCTATCATCATTAGATATTGCTAGCTCATATATTTTATTCTTCTTCATCTTGAGTAACAGTTTCTCCAGGACTAAATCTAAATTTGTCCCTAGATTATCGCTGCACTGTATCGATACTTCATCTTCTTTTATTATTATTTTTGGCAATTTGTTTGAGCGCATATTTTCATTACTTTCATTTATATGAAATTTAATTTTTTTTACATTTGTAACATCTGAGATAGACGTACAATCCCATGTATAAAGTTGGGCAAACCTATCATTGGATATCTCTGTATTCTCTTCAGGCTTAATTTCTTTTGCTTTCTTTAGCATTCCTCTCGTGATTACATTTATATTTTTTGGGATCATTTCTTTTAAAAGCTTTGAATTTAATTTTATTCGAGATAGAGCATCTGCATTTGTATTCATTCTACCTTGTTTATATATGATGTCAAAATCGTAATCCATTAGATCAAGTCTGATTCTGGTTAATTTGGATGATGGATTCTTGTGAGTGAATAAGCTAACCAAAGGTCTGTGATCAGTTACTACCATAAATTTTCTACCGTATAAGTATGGTCTGAAATAATTTATTCCCCAGTGGATTCCTAAAAGTTCTTTTTCAATTATTGCTTTGTTTACTTCGTGTTTGTTGAGAGTTCGACTCGCATAGCAAATTGGTCTATCTTCACCAATTGTTCCTTGAGAAAGAACCGCGCCTAAGGCTTGATCTGAGGCGTCAGTGGTTAAGATGAACGGTTGTTCAAAATCAGGATATTTGAGAATTGGTGGATTGATTAATTTGTTTTTAAGATTTTCGAATGAGTTGTTACATTCTTCTGACCATTCAAAAAGTTTGTTCTTTTTAAGAAGGGAATTCAGAGGTTTTGCTATGTTTGCGAAATTTGGTATAAAGCGTCTATAATAATTGCAAAATGCGATGAATCTTCTGACTTCGTCAGCATTTTTAGGAATAGGGTAATTTTGAATAGTGTGATGCTTATTAGGATCAGTTTTTATACCTTTTGCTGTTATTTGATGACCGAGGTATATTACTTCTCTTTTTAGAAAATTGCATTTACTGGGATTAAGTTTTAGATTATATTTTTGAAGTCTTTGAAAAATTTTTTCGAGATTTTTGTTATGATGTTGAAGACTACATCCAAAAACAATAATGTCATCAACATATATAAAAGCATTAGATTCTAGACCACTGAGTGCTATAGATAACATTCTTTGGAAGCTGTTTGTTGAAATCTTCAAGCCGAATGGCAAACGTTTAAAGTGAAAGTGTCCTCGATTTGTCGAGAACGCTGTTAAATGTCTTGAATTTGGATTGATTTCAATTTGGTGAAATGAACTTGTCATGTCTAGAGTTGAGAAATATTTCGCTCGACCTAGGTGGTCTAAGACATCTTCAAGTCTAGTTAATGGGAATTTATCATCAACAATTTTTTTGTTGAGCTGTCTAAAATCGACTACAAGTCTCCATTTTTTGGTATCATCCGTACTTTTTTTTGGTACTATCAATAAAGGTGAATTATATGGACTAGTTGACTTTTCTATTATATTATCCTTAAGCATATCTTGAACTTGATCATTTATTTCTTGTAACTGTGAATGCGGTAAACGGTAATTTTTGACATAAACCGGACTATTCTCAATGCAGGCTATATCTTGTTTGTAAAAGTTATTTGCTGTTAATTTTTCATTGGGCAAATGAAATATACCTTGGTATTTTTCACACAAGTGTAGTATTGAATTTTTAGCTTCTGTATCTAGACCTTCTATTTTTAATTCGTTTTTTAATTTTGCAAATCTGTTGCTAGAGTCTTTAAATGTTGTATTAAGCGGATTTAATACATAGTAGTTTTTTAATGGTTGAATTTCAGGCGTGAAATTTTCTAAATTAACTTTCAAATCTGTCGTATTTAAGATCTTTATGTGGGCGATGCCTTGAGCTGGGACTATTGTATTGGCAATGAATACTCCTTTGCAAATTTCTTGGTTATAAATTACACTGTCTTCCTTGATGTTCAGACGTATTGCCTTTATTACTTCGCATCTTGGAGGAATAGTGATATAGTTGTTAAAATTGCTTCTTATCGGTATTACTATTTCTTCATTTTGCGTGTGTATGGCGAGTGTAAATGTCTCATAATCAATTTTGCATAAGTATTTCATTAAAAAGTCTCTGCCAATTATACCATGAGTCAATAATGGTAAGTTATTGTCTACCATGTGAAATTTGTGACTCAGATTAAAGTTTTCATACATTAGTTTCATGACTGTTGTTCCAAAAGATAATGTTTCAACGTTTGTTATGCCTGTAATTTTGCACGTTTCATCTTCATCTAAATAATAATCATTTAAATTATTTAATTTGCAGATAGATATGTCTGCACCTGTATCAATTAGAAAATTAATGTTTTTACCAGTCAATTTGTCTTTTAATGTTACAAAATTTGTTACATTATTGTTTAGTTGAAGAATTCGCGTATTTATATGTTTTTTTATTCTGATGCAGTACCTGGGCTGCTGTTGTTTGCTGTGTCTTGGATAAAATTTACTGTACGTTGCCTATTGTGTTGTGAGTGGTTTATTTTGTTGTTGTTCGAGCGTGTATAGTTACTGTGTTTTTGAAAATTTTTATTGGTGTTAAAATTTGAATTATTTCTTTGTGTATTATAGTTTCTGTTATTTGAAAATTTTCTTTGTGTTTGTTCACTGTTACTTTGATTGTATCTATTCTGTGTAAAATTGTTATAGTTACTATTGTTTGGAAATGATCTATAATTTCTATTAAAGAATCTCTGCTTGCTTTGAAATTGTTTATTATATGAATATATCTGTGGTTCTAGAGGTTTCTCAATTTGTGAAGCTAGTGCAGCTGCTTCAGAGAATTTCGTGCATTGCGCTGCAAGAATTGTTGGTTTGAGATTCTCATTTAAACCATTTTGAAAAATATTAAGGGCCAGTTTATCATTTAATTTGGTTACCGTTTCTCTATTAACTTCACCCACTTCTTGAATTTGTAGGTTATTCAAGTCATTTATTAGATTTAACACTTTGTCCGTAAATACTTTGATTCCTGAATTTCTTTGCTTTAGTTCTGCGAGTTGTGAATAAATTTTTTGTGGTGTGTTACCTGATTTAAAACTTGCTTTCAGTGTTGTCCTTAACTCTTTCACTGATATTGGTGTTGCCGCTGTGACCATTCTATTCTTTGCTTTGTGGGACATTCTTGCGTTCCAAACGAAATCTATTAACTCTTTCTTGGAGTCATCTTTTAATGTTTTATCATATAATTCTATGATTGTTAGGAAATTATCTAATTCCTTGTATTCTCCAGCAAATTCTGGGATTATTTTTAATGCTGTCACTATATCAAATGCAGCCATTTTTATTCTATTGTTGTCTTCTGTAGGTTCACAACTAGAATCTGAATCGTAGTCTAATCTTGTCTCGTTGTAGTTCTCCTCAATTTTCAAATTTATATAATGTTTTGCTTTCAGGTATATACCATTGAATCTTTGTATTGAAGTCTCTAAATCTTTACTCGAATATTGTACTTTTAATCGATTTGCTATAGATTCGAATTCCTTATGAATTTCCTTTAATCTAGTAGACTTGTTTAGGAGATTTTGAGCCGAAAATTTTCTTTGGGGGTTTTTAGTGAAAGTTTGGTGTAGTTTTTCTACTTTCTTGTATAATTTCTCGCAATCTTCCATCAAAATTTAAAATTCATCGTAAGACATACACATTTTTTTTGTATTTATATATATATATGTAATATTTTTTGTTTATTTATATATTTTTACTCTACACTTTAAGTAGATATCATGATTTATTAATCAAATTCTCTATATAAAAAAAAATCTATTTAAAATATAATTTCATTGAATATTTGTTTATACAACGTATTCGTAAGTACTTTGAACGATTAATAATAATAAAAAAAAATTTTTAAACTTTTACTACAGTATTCGAATATCGTTTCTTTAAACTCTTCTTATGCTCTTTGTAAAGAAAGTAAAGAAATTGAATTAGTTTAAGTAATAATATTATTAACATTATTGTTAATATTTGATTATTTTCTATCTTTACTGTGTCTTCTATGTTGATGTTGTTGACAATTTCCCCGTTATTGTCCGCCTGTTTTGATTGCGTTTTTCCCATTCTAACTTTTTGTAGCAATTAAGTTTCTTCTTGTAATATTCGTTGTATGGAACTATAGGTTGTTCTCCTGTTTTCTTGCTTTCAGCTTTTTCTTTATAAATTCTCCTCGATAGATTTCTTCTCTTTGTATTAGGCCGTATTTGTAGGCTGTCCTGTCACGGTCGCCATGTAATATTTTTATTTTATTTTATATTTTTATTTGTTCAATAGTACGTTCACGCTCAAGTCTAGGCTTAATTTGCCGCTTTATAGTTTTGAGCTTTTAAGGTAAGCAAGGCAAGGCTATATGCCGCTTTATTGCCTTAGCTTAGTTTGGTTGATCAGGCTGAAGATTGCCGCTTTACGATCAATAGGCTTTTAAGCCGAATTACGAGAAATGAACACACTTCAATGCAGTGATAATTCAAGTCTGATTTCTTTATTCTTTTCTTCGTCTTTTATATAATTGGTTTACATATGTTCTTATGGAAAATCATTCCATAAGCAAGAAATAGCAATTTCAAAAATGAATTGTCCAATAAGCAAATTCATTGCTTTCTTACTTATTGAATGACCTTTTACAATAATAATTCACATAATTGTTATGACACACATTTTTGTCACCTACTTGACTTACTTGTAAATGGTATCAAATTGCTGATTCTTAAGATTGTAATTTGTTTTCATAAATCGGAAGTAAATTGTATTTTTGTTAATTTTTGTTTTGTAATATGAGATATACTTGTTTACTAACATGATATGGCGCTTGCACAATAATGTATGTGCGTACAATGATGTGCTCATATCATGCTATGTATGTATGTTTGTATATACGTGCATATAATGTTACAAGGTGATTAATTATCTTTTATTAGCGAGATGCGCTTTTCTTTTTGTATGATTATTTTTAGATATTATTACATGTATTACATGTGTATACTACAATATAACTCCTTCATAATAATTACTCTTTTATCTAACCAGGGGGGTTCGGGGTGGAACCCTCCGTTACGCGAAAGGCTTTCCGTTAAACACAGTGATCAGTGCGACTCGATGTTAGCAATTTAACGAGCATCCGCAATCATAATTTTTTCCATCCCTCTGCTTTAGGTAATAATAACATTTTATCATATGATGTCTCCTTCATTATAGTTACTCTTTTATCTAACCAGGGGGGTTCGGGGTGCAACCCCCCGTTACGCGAAAGGCTTTCCATTAAATATAGTGATCAGTGCGACTCGAAGTTAACCATTTAACGAGAATCCACAATCTTAATTTTTTGCATCCCTCTGCTTTAGGTAATAACAAAATACTGTTATATCACTCCTTAGTTATTATTAATCTTTTATCTTACCAGTCGGGTTCGGGGGGTGGAACCCCCCGTTACGCGAAAGGCTTTTCACTGCATACAGTGATTAGAGCGACATGTAGTTGGATCGCAACAATAATCGGAAATCCACCTGACCTTTTCGTCGATTTGGCCCAAGCAACCGTTATTTTTGAATTGCTGAATCCACATTTTTGCTAACTTATCCCACCTCTCGGGACTTTCTTCAACTAATTCCAACATGCTATTGCAGCCATATTAATCGTTCAGATGTCTGCCATTTTTCACAATTTATTTCATGCTAATAGGACTACCCTTCCTCCTCCCCCCACTCTTTAAAAGGATATGGAAAATGGAAAAATTTAAAAATAAAATCCAGACATTGCTCCACTCTTTTCTTCTTAACTTCACACTCCTTCTGCTCCGTTTTTCTTCATTCTTTTTTCATATAGTAGATAACCCATCCCCCCATCCCACTTCCACTGCTTTGGTCCCCCCCCCCCCCACCATCACGCAGCGTAGCAAGCGGGCACCAACTAGTCTTCCACCGCGCCGCAGGCGCCACCAATAGTTCCAGTATAAGTAAAAGTTGATTTCGTCTTTTCGTAGAATTCTATCTCCTCCGAGACTATACACCCTACAGCAATGAATTGGGTGTCGTTGGATTCGAAACCTAGCAAAGGTTCCTTAAATGTAAATTCGAAATCGAATTTCGAAAATGGAGGGGGTAATTTCGAAAAAACTTTACCAAACTTTAAATTTAAGTAGATCCCGCTATGGCGCATATTTTGGTACTATTAGTTTTTCGGGAGGGGCTAGCTCTTGGAGGGACGGGGTTCAAAATTTCAACTTTAAGCGGCTATATTTTCTCAACCAAGCATCGTAGATGACTGATTAAGATCTTAAATGAAAGATATCGACTAGCTGAGTAACATACTTGATTTTCATGTTCGTCAATGGATAGGGAAGGGAACTACAGGGGGCTGAACATCGTAAAATTTAAGGGGGAATTTTCCATACATATTGAAAACAGCTTTTACCTATCTCCTCCGAAGATTACCGGACGATTTTATTCGGGCATTTTTTTTTATTATATAATTCAGTCCTGTAATAGATAGGCTACTTTTTTTCCGCCCGGGGGGTAGGGGGGGAGATTAGGCTCTTAAAATCCTTTTAATTTTCCTTCAGCCATTTGAGTTCCGGGTATAGCGTGTGGGTACTCAAACTTCTTAGAAAAAATTCGCCTATCTGATGGCGTACTAGATTTTTCAAAATGTACTAGATTGAACTTTGACCCCCTGCAGGGGGCGTAGGATATTTTCTAATTTTTTGAAAAAACTTCACCATATGTTGGACGTTAAGATCTTTCGACGTGCATACTTAGTTGTTTAGTACTACACTGTGTTCTATTCGAATTGTAGTACTAGATCACTGAATTTTCAAATTGACATAGCTCGGTAGGATTAAGTCCAATCGGGAAACGGTTTTTTTTATTCGCTTTGCTTTATTAAGTACTATAATCCATAGAAGAAAATTTTGTTATGCGGGGGGTACTTTTAGGGTGGGTGGTGCAAACCCACCCGATTTTTCCTACACCTGTATTTTTGTCAAATTGCAATCTATCTATATGAAACATGAAATGCAAATACAACTTTTGAAATAATAGTAGCTCATATAAATTTTTATTGATTTTTATGAAAGGGGCGGGGGGTGGGATGTGCCAAAGTGATTGGGTACCCAAGATTTGATATGCTCAGAACTGCCGTAATTATGAACCGATTTGAATGAAATTTTATCACGTGATACATGTCTGCAGTGGCCATTTTTTGGTGTCTTTAGATTTTCGAATTTCTAAAATTCTTATTACTAAACTTGAAATCTTTCGAAAAAATCGAGGTTTTTTCAACGCCAGATTATACTTTTACTTATTATTCAATTCCAACATAATGGACCGTTAAAACTTACCTAAGATAACGGGTTTTCGAAATCTGAAACAAAAATTCGATATTTCGAAATTCCTACCAGCGCAGCAAGAACATTTATTATGGGGTGGTAAAATTACTTCTTTTCTTAATTTTCCCTCCACCCCCTCCAATTTTTCATACCTTCTATATACGCCTGCTTGAGGTGCATCTTTTCCGGGGAGGGGGAATTTATTTCGGGGGAAGGTGGAGAAAATCTCTGAACAAAACTGCAAAAAAATATGATTGCTCTTCCCCGACCCCCCTTATACTTCCCCGCTAAATTCCCTCTCCCACACTTCAGGCTGCACATCATAGCCCCAAGCATTTCTCCTAACCAACATACCCCGCGCACTATTCACGTTTCCCCACAATAGTGAAATCATTTTTTTCCCTGCATTTTCCCACTCGCCACCCACTTTTCGCCTCTTTTGAAACTCTTTCGCTTTTTATTTCTAAACCATACTTCCAATCGGGATGAAACTTTCAGAAACGTTTTCTATACATCCTAAAGATGGTTTTATACCCCCTCCTCCAGATAGAAAGTGTTTTATTGCAAAGTTATTCGGGATAATAAAACGACCAAATCACACTAAATTCACTTAATCCGCGAATTACGAAAACACATTAACGCTTATTTCTCCCCCAAATTTCAACAGATTTTCAAAATTCTTTTTGCTAAATTCATTGTGATTTTTTTGTGATTTTTTGAGACTATTACGAGATATGTGGGGTCGCGGGTTCCAGAGTTGTGACCCAACTCCATATATTAATATAAAAAAAAATTCTCTCACTCTCTCTTCTAAATATTTTAAATATGAATTTAAATCTGAATTTCTGTGGCTTACTTGGGCAGAACCTTGAAGTATTGTTCCGCTCCGTAATGTGACTCCTCTGAGCGGCGGCGATGTCTTCTGTGGAGTTGATGCGGAAGATGGTGGTGGAGAAGATTCTATATCTGGAACTCGTGGCTGTATTTCCTCCGTTGTTGGAGTTCCTCTAGGATTGTCTCCTGTTTCTTTGGCTGAAGTCTCGGGTGTAGCGTTGTTTTCCGACATACAACTAGTTTTGGGCACAGGGGGGCCTTAGGCCTGCTTCCTATATTCCCTGGCTGCTGTGGTTGTTAAACTAGGGGGGCTTATTGCCTTCTTCGTGTTCCCTTTGGTGTAGCTTGAAAGGGGGCTTTTTATCCTTCTTCGCAGTCCTCCCAAGCTTTAAACTGTTGGCAGTCTTCCTTCAACGCGTGGAAGTTGTTATTCTTCTTTGGAGTTAACTTCGTCCGATATCCTGGGCAGGGATGAAGCCCACTTATGTCCCACGTTGGCGCTTTGTGCTTTGGTGAGGGGGTGTCTGCTTGCTAATAGGCAAAGGCAGCTAATGTTGAACTACCCCGAGCGTTGGGGGCGATTAGATCAAACAGGCATAATCTAATTAACCCCTTGTTGTTCCCAGGATAGCGGATTTTCAAGCTCTTGTTTTTTTTTTTTTTTTGCTTTGAAAAAAAACTGGCTTCCACTATCCTACTAGCTGCGCCAATTTTGTTACACTTTCTTTGGGGAAAAGTACAACACTTCAACTTTCTTTGTAAAACCTTTTATTTCATAGTCGAATCCAATTTACGTGACCTAAGAACAATTTGGTTACACTCTGATTTTGTTTTTTTTTTTCTTTTATAACAAACTTTAATTTATTCTCTCTGATTTTGTTTTTCTTTTATAACAAACTTTAATTTATTCTTAATCTTAATCGACCGAACAGAAACATCCAAACTCCGAACAAATCACAAAAAAAACCTTCTTTTATTTTTAACCTCTTTAGCTCGGGGCGCCTTACTATCCCTCTTAAAGTTCAAAAATCAACTCTCTGGGCTTTTCTTTTTCAGGTGCCCAGTTTACCTGGTCATTCATCGTTCAATTCGCTGACCCCACAGTTCAATTGACAATTGCCCGTAGTTCGCTTATTGGCAATTTCAAATTTCACCTCGAAGGCAACAAACTGATCGCAAAATATATTTACCTTTTGTTTATCTAATGTCGACCTTGCATTTCATTCTTTCGATCATACGGTTTGTCACCGTGAAATTTGATCGCTTGTTTATTTAAATAAAGAATGGGAATGCAAGGTTGAACGGGCCGCGCAAAGATATTGCGAGCTTTCGCTTGCTTCATTTTTTGTTGATTGAGTGCAGGCAAAATATAACGAAAGGTGAATGAACCGCTGATGCAGTATATTTCAACAGTTTACATGATCTTAAGTTGAAGAACTTTCGATGCATACAAATGGTAATTTAGGTATATGTATGTATATACCTAGTATTACTAATTGAGGTGTATGTATGTACAAATATACATACATAATATTACGAGATTCCCGGATTTGGGAATCTGTACTGTAATTATTACTAATCGAGGTGTATGTATGTACAAATATACATACATAATATTACGAGATTCCCAAATCTGGGAATCTGTACTGTAACACATCGTACATACAAACTGCGAAAAAAATTTTCGCGATAAGAAGTGCGCGCCGCGAAAATACATTATATGTATGTATTGATCGCGACCAAAGTGATCAAGAGCCGAGTTGGTTTTTAAATCTCGTGAAGAACGCGCAGTCGAGTTTTAACACAAGAACGGAATTGATTTTTAGATTTCGGCACGGTTCCCCCGGATGAAACTGCTGGTCAGAGTTCGGTTCTTTTGTGAGTTCCTGAAGAAGAATCGAAAACCTTGGTGGCGGCGCGGTTTCGGTAGTTTGAAAAGAACAAAAAGGGAAAGTTGTGACCCAAGTAAAGTTGGAAATAAAAGAATAGTTTGAAAAGAAACAGTTGTGATCCGAGTAAAGTTGGAAATCCAAGAATAGTGTATAGTAACAGAAAAAATTGTAATAAGAGAGGAGTAGCAATTAAGAGAAAGGTGAAATAAAAGAGTGCAACAACATCAAAAGTTTTTTGGAATACAGAATATCCGTCCCGAACGGAGAATATCTAGGAATACAAGAATATAAGAAAGGTCGGTAAATTCTCCACTATTCTCTAGATACTCTTAATGTGCAACATTTTCATACTGCATGCTATCAGCGAAAGTTTCATCGAAAAAAGTTACAAACGATTGAAATTCGAAAATTCAAAATCACGAAATTCTCTATAAATTTTCGGATTCTATGCTGCCAAATGTCCGACTTGGTACACATATACCCATTTATATTTCGCAACTTTCTGCATACCAAAAATTTCAATTTTCGAAAATTTTCAGTACTAAATCTTCAATTTTCGAAAAAATTTCACTTTTTTTCACCCTTTAATATTAGTACGTTCTTTCAACATGATATAGACATGTGGATAGTCTATGGAAACCCCATACACTCTACTTTAAGAATCTGGAAGAAAAACTTCACATTTTCTAACTTTAGGGGGGAAAAGAGGGGGAAAACCAAATTACTCCCAAATTTATCATGCCAAAACCTGTTTTCGATTTTTCCCCGACAATTTTCACACTACCCTTGAAGTTTTTTTAACCCTATCCTATGTATCCCTCCCTCCTCCATTATATGGGGTACTTTTTCCGTACCACCGGGGTAAGGGAAAGAATTCACTAGAACAAAAACTGAAAAAAAAATTATTATTCTTCCTCAACCCCCCTTATACTTTACCGCTAAATTCCCCCTCCCCAACTGTAGGCTGCGCATCCCAGCCCCAAACATTTGCCCCGAACAACATCCGACCCTTACTCTTCACGTTTCCCCGCAATAGTGAAATAATTTATTTTTCTCAATTTTCTGTTCGAGCCGGATCATGAAATGCAACTCCTGAATAATTTTCAGGTCCTAGAAATTATTCTTGTTGGATATTCCTGTGTTCGATTGGCTGTGTTTGATTTTGTAATAAATCAGTTTGATGATGAATGTTTCCTTTTTTTTATAGGAATGATCCCAGCACTTTGGGACTGATTTACTAGTACTCAATATGGCCAGCGCTTCGATATTCAAAGTAAATAAAACCCTTTTTTTTATTAGCTTGTATAATATATTTCCGACACAACTGATCTGGTCGAGCACTTGTACAAGAAGAAGTTACAAAAACTCTGATCTGCTGACAATGCAATAGGCCTGTTGCCTGGGCTTAACGGATTCTATTCTTATACAATAATGAATAAGCTATTACGACGAGTATTTTGATAGTGCCATACCAAACTAAGATAAATAATTCTGCTAGATTTAATTTACAAGTTTAAACTATACAAATGTTACAATCGTGTAAAAAATTCAAAGTCGTCTAAACATTCTCCCGCCTGTTGAGAAATGTAATTCTCAAAAAAAAAATTACTAGTATTTATTCAAGAGGTAAGCGATAAACCTTAGATATTGATCTCTTAAAGAAACCCTTTGCAGTCTTCACGGTAACAACTAACTAACTCATCTGCACCAGGATGAGTCTCTGTTATGCGACCAATGTTCCATTTGGTAGGAGGAGTATTGTCTTCACGGATCAGAACCAGGTCAACCTTCTTGAGCGAGGTTTGTACTTTCTTCCAGTTAGGCCGTTGTTGCGATGTGAGGTAGTCACGACTCCAACGTTTCCAAAACCCTTGAAACATTGCTTGGACTTGCTGCCACCAACCTAGCCTGGACATCTTTGCTTCTGATAAATCAGGTTCAGGAATTGCCGTTAGTAGATCTCCAATTAAAAAGTGCGAAGGCGTCAGCACGTTGAGCGAATCGCTGTAATCTGATAGTGGACACAAGGGCCTTTCATTTAATATAGCTTCAATTTGTGTGAGCAGTGTGACCATCTCCTCGAACGAAAGTATGGTGTCTCCGATACTCGCCTTAAGTGTGACTTGACGGATGCCGGCCTCCCAGAGGCCTCCAAAATGTGGAGATGAGGGCGGAATAAAGTGCCTCCTAATGCAATTTTGGGAGAGAAAATTCGTTATTAGTGCATTATTATACAAAAGTGTCAGTGCTTCTTTATTTAATGCTAAGAGTTGACGATTTGCGCCAACAAAATTAGTTCCGTTGTCAGAGTACATGTCAGTTGTCATGCCTCTTCTCGCTACAAAGCGACGCAATGTTGAAATAAATGCATCTGCCGATAGATTGCTCACAAGTTGCAGATGGAGGGCTTTAGTGGAGAAGCAAACAAAAAGACAAATGTATGCTTTGAACGATTTGATACCTCTGCCCGACTTTATACAGACATTGACTGGACCAGCAAAGTCCACACCGGAGCGAAGAAATGGTCGCCCAATTGTTACTCGATGTGTTGGCAACCTTCCCATAAGCTGCCGTGTTGTTTCGGTCTTTTGCCTAAAACAAGACATGCACTTGTGTGTAATTTCCTTAACTACGTGTAGTACTCCGATTATCCAATATTCTTGTCTCAAAATATTAATCAGCAATGAAGGTCCAGGATGAAGATATTTTAGATGCATGTTTCTTACAATAAGTTTGGTGAGAGTATGGTTCCTTGGAAGAATCCGGGGATGCTTTGCGTTGAAGCTGATGTTAGAATTTTGCAGTCTGCCCCCTATTCTTAGAATGTGATCATCATCAAGGAACGGATGTAAGTTAAGTAATGAGCTCTTAGATGAAAGTTGTTTCCCCGTTAATAGTGTTGCGATTTCTGTTGCTGTCGTGTCCCACTAGCAATCAACCAAAGAATTTATTGAATTAATTAAAAAACACTTCTCGAATTACACTAGAACAATTCTTTATTTACGTAATTTATTTTTAGAACACGTTAAGTAGACTACCTGGCGCTTAGGTAATCTGAACCGACACACGAAACTTGATGCGCTCCAAAAGCAGTTAGAACTTGACTGATCGCTTAACGGCGCTTGCCAGACCAGTCATTGGTCTTTTATTGCCCCAATATTCGGAAGTAAGCTTGTACTCGCAACGCGGATGTAAACAAACGACAACAACCTTGTCGTTTGTTCTACCGGTTGCAGCACCTGAGTTGCTTAGTTGTAAACAATCGCTTTACATAATAATTACCATGCGAGGTAAATTATTATCGTAATCGTCGATTGCTCCACTAAGCGCTCATCGCAGCCAGCTGTTGGGCTAATCAGCAAAACAACCAACAGTTGCAGAACAATACCATGCGAGGTTATTGCTTAGCAATTGCTGATTATTTCGCTGTAATGCCCTTGGCTGTTGGAAGAGTCTTCCGTATATTGGGCCATCACATTGCGAACGCCTGATGTTGAGTCTATCTAATGATGACATTTGTAGCTTTCCTCAGCTCCAGTGCTTTAATGAAACCTATTTCACGGGGAACCTTATTCTTTCGCGCAAGACCATTAAAGGCAAATCGCAAACTGTAGCTTACTGTCCTTGCTAGTTTGAAGAATGTTGAGCATCGCACCGATAGGTCAGAAAGTGCATAATTTATAATTTCGTGGTGACAGATAATACCTGGATTTTTACGCTCTTCAATATTGATATCTGCTATTTCTATAGTGCTGGAAGCTGATGGCCAAGTGGCGCTGTCTTCGATCAACCAAGACGGACCTTTCCACCATAATTGGAGCTCGAGTAACTGAATAGGAGTTATGCCTCTAGTCGCACAGTCAGCAGGATTTTGAGCTGAAGGAACATGTCCCCAGGAAATTCGAGGAATAGCGTTCAAAATTTCGGATGTTCGTTACATATGTTTTCCAGCGACGTGGAGTATCGGAGAGCCAGGATAGTACTATGGCTGAATCCGTCCAACTAAAGACTTTGGTGTTTTTAATCATTAATACTTTCGTTACCTTTAATGTAAGCCTGGTTAATAGAACTGCTGTATTCAGCTCAAGTCGTGGTAGTGACACTTGTTTTAAAGGTGCGACCTTTGTTTTTGCTGCAACTAAATTTATTGATATTACCATCACTAGAAATAACACGACAGTAAATGACAGCACTGTTGTCTAATTCCGAAGCGTCAGAAAATCCATGTAGTTCAATCCCTTTAGACGAAGAACATATACAGCGTGGAATTTTGTTTTCAGATAGCTTTGGTAAATTTACCTTGATTTCATTCCATCTTGCTGCAATTTTCGCAGTTAGGAGATCATCCCATTGAAGCTTGAGAAGCCAGAGTTGTTGGAAGAGTATCTTAAGTGATATATTGACTGGAGCTAGTAGACCCAGTGGATCAAAAATCCGTTATGATTCTGAGAGTATGCGTCTTTTTGTTGGTGGCTCTTCGGTCAGCGGGGAAACCTTGAATGAAAATACGTCTTCTTGGGAATTCCACATAATTCCCAGAATCTTTGTAATATCAGTGTCATCACTGATGCATAGTGGGCCTTTATGATCATTTTCTGGGTTGAATAATGCAGCACTGTTTGATCTCCATTTTATCAATTTAAATCCACCTGAACGCAGGACTTTAACTAGCTCTGTCTTGAGTCTGACAGCAACATCCTCCGAGCTTGCTCCAGAGAGGATGTCGTCCTTTTGAATGACATTTGAAGCTTCAGGATGCGAGCTCTGGTTATCAAGCGCTATTTGCAATAGTGTTCTTGTGGCCAGGAATAGAGCAATGGCGGTGCCATAAGTAACTGTTGTTAATTTAACAAGTTTAATTGGGTCTGACGGATTCTCCCTCCAGACGATCCGTTGAAAATTGCGATCTGATTTTGACATTAATATCTGGCGATACATTTTCTCAACGTCTGCAGAGAAAGCTACTGTGTGCTTCCGGAAACTTAGGATAATAGAAATGAGATCTCTTTGTACTGTGGCTGCGACCATGAGCTTTTCGTTTGATGAGATTCCAGTTGAGCTTTTACAAGACCCATCAAACACCAAGCGAATCTTGGGAACTGGTGACATTTTTAAAACTTCGTGGTGAGGCAAGTAGAAACTATTGCCAAAATCTACGTGTCCAACTTCGTCACGTTTTGTTGTTGACTGAAAGTATTCTTCGCAGATCTCTTCCTCCCTTGTTGATATTGTGTCTTCATGAATCAGTTCTTCCGTTTCCCAAAACCGTCGTAAGGTCGCATCGATATCTGTGAGAATACTTGAATGAACGATCGCCTTATAGGATAACTCATTAGGATAACTTCCACATAATACCCAACCGAAGATAGTTTCTTGTGCTAAACGATGACTATTATGACATTCTAATTTTCCTTCTTGTAAAACATTGAAGAATTTGTCTGCTCCTACAATCACATCGATGGGCAGTGGTTCATTGAAGAATGGGTCTGCAAGAGGATAACTCTGTACGAAGTGCCAGTCGCGAAGATTGAAAGGCGTAGAAGGAAGCATAGAGGTTAACTTCGGCATTACATATGCTTCAATTCTAATTTCCTTGGAGTTATCAAAACGTGATGAGAGATTTAATGAAACCTTTCCCTTGGTGAAACCAGATTTTGACGCGGCTACACCAGTGACGGCTAAACGAGCATGCTGACGCTTCAAGCAAAGACGACGTACACATGACTCGGATATAAACGAGATTTGCGACCCTAAATCTCGCAGTATTCTGCATGAATGACTCTGGCCATGAATGTCCTTAATATTTACTACTGCTGTAGGAAGAAGCGAGGCTGGGTTTGATTCAGATAAATGAGCGGAAGTTGTTGATTGAGGATGCAAGTAAGAGTTGAATTCTGACATTTGTTGATTGTGGTTAGTAGACAGAATCGGGTTGATTGCCGAGCTGGGTATTGTGTTAATTGAAGATTCAGTTGAGGATCGAGTTGAGCTGTAGTTCTTGAATGGTACGGTCTTGAGTGCCGAGTTTGTAACATGAGTACATACAGTGCTGCCGGAGGTTAGTTTCGGAACAGATGATGTTTCCTGAAGTTTCCCGCACCATGAAGAAGAGAATTGTGGGCTTTCTTGCAGTGAATGCATCGATAGCTTGACCGACAAGCCTTCACAGAATGACCTGACTGCAGACAATTGAAGTAGACTGATTTGTTGATCATAAGAAGCTTTCATTCTTCAACTGTCTTAGCTTTAAAATCAGGGCATTGAAACAATGAATGACGATTTCTGCACATTGGACAAGAAGATGTACTGGTTGAAGGAGTAGCATGTAAGGCCTTGGTTGTCTGGGCTCTTTTAATCATATCGCCACATGTTTCTATAGCATCGCAGCGCTTATTTAAAAATACGAGAAATTCATCAAATGAAGAGAAGTCCCTTTCAGAACATTCCTTTCACCACAACTGTCTTATTTCCACATCTAGTTTGTTCAAGGCTATAAAGATTAACCACGGATCTCGTTTTTCAGCGTTGCTTAGGAGACCGTAGTCCTCGAATGACTTCATCGAAGGTATCATAAAGAGCGCGTAATTGTTTTGCAGAGGGCTGTGTGACAGAATGCTATGAAAGTTTTTATTATGGCGGTTATAATGTGTCGCTTTTTCGAATACCGCGCCTTTAGCTTATCCCATGCTTCATTATAATTGTTTTCAGTTATGCTCAGATGTCTGATTATGACAGCTACTTCACCTTTAAGCAATCCTTTCAGGTATTGAAGCTTTTGACACCCGGTTAAACCTTCATTCTTATGAACCAAGGTTTCAAATAAGTCCTGAAACGAAGGCCATTCTCTAAAATCCCCAGAGCAATTCGGAATTTGTAATCTAGGAAGATTAATTGAATTGGATGTGCTGGCATTAGTTACACTCTGTCTGGACTGATTAAGACTATCAAAAAATGCTTGCTGAGAAGTAAAAAAGGTAGCCATTGCTGAATTAATATGCTCATTGAAGGTTTGATTATGATCTGCACCATGAGATTCACCTGGTAAGATCGTAGAATGAGCTAGACCTTGAGTAGGCGATCTGGAGTTGCGAGCTCGAAGCAGAAACGCCTTTGTATCAAAATATTTAGATTCGAATTGTTCTATTTCAGAAACTTGATTTGGGAATGATAACAAAGAATCTTCAATATCTCTAAATTCCTCCCACACTTCTTCAATTTTTTCCAGTCTAGCTGTGATTTCTTCTAAAGTATTACTGTTCTGAATATTTTCCGCGAATGTTTTCACACGTGTTAGAGTGCCCTTGCCTCTACATCGTTTTTGAATCAAATTTGCAGATTCGGACATAATTATTCCAAAACACCTATAAAATGCAACTCCTGAATAATTGTCAGCTCCTAGAAATTATTCTTGTTGGATATTCCTGTGTTCGATTGGCTGTGTTTGATTTTGTAATAAATCAGTTTGATGATGAATGTTTCCTTTTTTTTATAGGAATGGTCCCAGCACTTTGGATTTACTAGTACTCAATATGGCCAGCAGCGCTTCGATATTCAAAGTAAATAAAACCCTTTTTTTTATTAGCTTATTCAATATTGTATAAGAATAGAATCCGTTAAGCCCAGGTAACAGGCCTATTGCATTGTCAGCAGATCAGAATTTTTGTAACTTCTTCTTGAACAAGTGCTCGACCTGATCAGTTGTGTCGGAAATACATTATACAAGCTAATAAAAACAAGTAAAAAAGCTAGAATGGGTCTAAGACCAATTCTTATGATACCCTAGATGAATGCCCGTATTAAATTTCGTATGGTCACCGATCTATTCAAGTATTGATTTTGAAGTTGTTTTTCGCATATATTTCTAGAACGGTTTGTCGCACAGAAAAAATGATTATTACCAATTTTATAGGATTTCGTATTTTCCAGAAGTTTTTAGTACAATAAAAATGTCTTAGACTGATCGTTTTCAAAGTATACGTAAAAAACCGAAATTTTTATATGGCAACACCAAGAAGGAGTTGCCCGATTTAGTCCATTTTTGACACTTTATTTTCTAATGTAGTAAAAACATTACGTACGAAATTTCAGCTCTCTACGTCAACGCGTTCTCGGGCAGTGTCCAAATATATAGCGGAAAACAAAACTTTTATATGGCAACCCCACGAAGGAGTTGCCCGATTTGTCTCATTTTCGAACTTAATTTTACTTTTTTTTTTAAAGTCCGTGTACAAAATTTCAGCTCTCTAAGTATACGCGTTCTCGAGTTATCGTGCGCACGGACGGACGGTCGGACGGACGGACGGACATGCAAAAATCGAAATAACTTTTAATATTATGAATGGGTGTCCAATCCATTTTGCTCTACCATCATTATTTCGAGGTGTTACAAACGGAATGACAAACTTAGTATACCCCTACGATTTCATCTAGGGTATAAAAAGGGTTTTATTTACTTTGAATATCGAAGCGCTGGCCATATTAGGTACTAGTAAATCAGTCTCTAGTGCTGGGATCATTCCTATAAAAAAGAGGAAACATTCATCATCAAACTGATTTATTACAAAATCAAAAACAGCCAATCGAACACAGGAATATCCAACAAGAGTAATTTCTAGGAGCTGAAAATTATTCAGGAGTTGCATTTCATTTATAAAAAATTTACCTCTCGGGGGGTGGGAGTATTTTTCTAATAATCTACCTTTTGTGCAGAATATTTGTACAAAATTTTATTGAAATCACTTTGCGAATACTACTTTTAAAATTCACCCTTATATACCGATACCCGGTTTGACCATACAACGCCATCTAACAAATATAACATGCAACTTTTTTTCATTTTCATCATTTTCCACGAATTCAACTGCTTATAGGTAACATTTCAAAATTCGCTCTATTCAATTATCTTAAATAATCTAGGAGTATCCACATTGATTGCAATTTTAAAATTTCATATAATCCGGGAATTACGGATACCAACTAAGTACTATTACTAACTCTTTTTTTACAATTTTTTTCCCCATAATTAAATACTGCATAAAATTCCTAATAACACCCTATTCACAGTTAGAATGCATTATGAACAAATTATCAGAGAAAAAAAATTTTTAAATCAATACATTCATTTAGCAATATTCCTCAAAATTTCTCAAATCGGGACTTCGCGTGTTCTGGAAGTGTTACCATAAACCAACCTGTGAGACAAATGATCAATGGGATTAAAAGCTACTGGTATCTTCTTTCTTCCATGAACAGCATATTTCTGTTTCATTAAATTTTTTTAACCAACTTTGCCTCTAGCTGACATCCTACCATCAGCATTTGTCTCCATTTACACGAGCTACTTGAGAAGAACGCGTATATAAAATGACGTAATAATTCCCTTTTTTTTATTCTTTTATCATCATTAAATAGTACATCAAATTACAAACAAACACCAATTAAGACTAACGGTCCACTCGGAACAAATTATTCGTCAAAATAATTCACCAACTGAATAATCGAAATTCTCAATACATATGGAAATTTAACTTTTTTCACAATCTCTTCATAGGAGGGAGGGGGTGCGAGGGATGAAATGGAGTAAAGTGATATGAAATGGAAAGCGGCTATCCTACATTTACTTTCTATCACACCTACGTTCATACGTGAAGCAGCTTTCATTATCAAACTTGCTTCGCCTTCTACACCACGATGTACTAACTGGATTGCATTAATACCTGCAAAACCACCCCCACCCACAAATAGCCTAAATATCATCCGATTTGCATAAATCTTTCTGCTTATTTTTTTGTGATTTTTTGAGCGTATTTTCTTTACCCTCCCGATTACGTTGCCAAAATTAATTTTCGGTCTGAAATATACATTTCGAAAATTTATTAAAAGAATTGTAGAATAATGCAATTTTTTATTTATTTATTTTTTTTTTTATTTTGTTAAATGCGCACCTATTAGAAGATTATCTATACTAAATTTCAGGAAGATTGGATTTCATTTACCTATTTAAAAAAAATAAAAACTATTCAAATTTTGCATGTCCACTCAGCGCCCTGACAACTCACGGGCATACCACTTGTACTATTAGATAACTACATATCTCCTCTATGCGAGGCATTTTATCCGAAGCAATTTGCTGGTTTTCTTCAGATTCTATGCCAATTTAACTGCGACAACTCCCACGAAAATTTCCAAATTTGAGCATTTTGCATGAAAAAATCGCGATTTTTACTTTCTACCGTACCCAGGCATGCGGGTACTTTTTGGAAAGGTCTCGGCGAGTACATTACATTACATTACTACTTTATTCCACTCCACTTTTCGGTTGATTTGCGCCAAAAACCGTTATTTTTGAATTACGATTTGAATATTTTTGCTAAATGATGCCAGCTAGCGGGATTTTCGTAAACTATTTCCAACATGTTATTGTAGACATATTAATCCTTGAGATGTCTGCCATTTTTCACAATTTATTTCAGACTAATAGGACCATCGCTCCCCCCTCCCCCTCTTTAAAGGGAAATGGAAAATGGAAAAATTCAAAAATAAAATCTAGACATTGCTCCACTCTTTTCTTCATAACTTCACTCCCTCAGCTCCATTTTTTTTTTTTCATATAGTCCCAATCCCATGGCCAGTCGTTTCACACCACCCTCCATTGCGTAGCGTAGCAAGCGGGCAATTACTTGTAATTATAAAAATGTTGTTTATGGTTTTAATACTATTTCATATTTTCTTGCAAGGTAGACTTTTCATGCATTGGAATAATTTTTGTGTCATAACTCATAAACGGTGAAAGGTACAAAACGAAAACAAAGTGCGTTTTAAAGAAAACAATCTTAGCTTCTAACAGGAGTAAGACAGAAAAAGAAAATTATAAGGTTTTTATTTTAGTTTTTTTGCTTCAAACACAAAAAAATGAGGTACAAAAGCGGAAACTTGAAGTTTGGCAGACCGTTTCTTCTAAACTACATACTGTCGAAGAAGAACTGACACATTGAATCAAAAGGGCAGGAGGTTCTCTATAAATTAGCACCCCGACCATCTTTCTACTGTTTGCGTTTAGGAGATATAACTATTTTAGTACAAACCTACGTTTCACGTACCCTTAGTCCTTTAACCCCGATTATCTCGGAAAGGGTTGAGAATGTATCCCCCTCTGCCAAACATTTTTTTCATTTCTCGACATGACCTATCGCCTCCTTCATTATTATCCACCACTTGTGAAACACCCTGTATACATACATATTGGGCGCATGAAATTTTACTTCGGTGAAGACTGAAACGATCAAGTCTTCACCGTAAAAGCCCTTATCAGAAAATTGTTGCGAGTTGCATACATTGTAATCGCAACAATGTATGCGCAGTAGCAAGACGATGGTTTGATATTTATGAAAATATCAAATTTCATTTCAACCATCGTCCGTCGATATAATTCTGCTCATATTTAAACATGTCCAGCGGCAAACAATTTTCTCAGCATAGGAATACTAATTAAGCATTTTCCTATCCTGAACGACGAGACTTGAGTTTGGAAAAATTCAAGTGAGAGTAGAGTTGGTTTTTGGACATCATCGGTGTGGCTGCATGGGCAAAAAAGAGAGTTCGTTCGCATTTGTGTTTCTAGTAAAAAACACGATATTAAAAGTGGTGTCGGCATAATGTGTGTAAAACAAAAAGCAATTCAGGAATACCGATTTGTAAATTGTAAAAAAAAATTTACGATAATTAAGCGGTTATTAATTTTAGTTTGAATAATAAAATTACAACGGAGTGTAAAGAATGTAATAAAATTGCAACCGAGTGTTGTGAAATGTCATAACATTACCAATGGAGTGTATGATTCTTTGATTTGTTCCCTTAAATACAAAATTGGATAATCAAGGTGAAAGTGTCTCTTCGCCGTAACAAAAGCAGGCGGTATATGGAGATACAGAGTAAGTTAACAATTTTTCCAATTTTTGGTGACTGAAGGTGATGGGTAGTTTTATATGGGGTATATAATGGTTACTCGGTTATATAAGAATTTGAGTGGTTATATAAGAGTTTAATAGAGTTTTTTAAGATTACTAATGGTTCTCGTGGAAGTAAGTTACCAAAGGTTTTATAATTTGATGGAAATGTTTCAATCACCGGTATATATAACTTAGAGTAACCATTACTAGAAGTTATATAAGAAAGTTTTGTAATTGTTTTCAACACCACGTTATATAACTGATTGGTAATAACTGTTTATTGCGGTATCCGTGGTTCCCCTTATATAGCTCGACAACATTCAGTAGTTTAGGTGACTTTAATAAAAATTGGAAACTTTCGGTAATACATAAATCCACTATAAAATATCGTAACATTTTTTGGTGGCCTTGTAGTAACTATGGTGACCGTTATAAACACAAATTACTTTTAGTATCGAATGGAGCCATTATAAAACTATTTTCATTTATTTATGGCGTTTTAGTAACGAAGGTGACTCTTATAAAAATTGGAAACTTTTAGTAACGTAAATTTTTTCGTATTTGGCCATTTCAATATGCATTTTCCCGAGTTGTTGGGACAATACCCAAAGTAGGTCTTCTTGACCTGCCCCTTTAATTTGCACGATTTTATATGACATTTTTTTTTTGTAACTAAAATTATTCACTACACTACCGAGGAGCGTACAACAAAAATTATTATAAGAAGAACATGACACAGACAATTTGTCATTACTTTAACATATATAAGATTACCAAAGGTAACACAATATAACCAAAGGGTATATAAGATCACTAACGTCGGTTTTTTGTTACTATACGATAAATAATATTATCAAAGGTAACATATTATGACTAAAGGGTATATATATGGCAGTTCCTTTAGTTTATGTAATATTTCTAGGAGTTTTATAAGGGTAATTGAGTTCATATAACCGAGCCAGAGTTTATATAAAAGTAGTTGAAATTTTATAATGGTAATTTTTTCATTTAAGTATAAGCCGCCATTTTTTCATGTCGGCATTGCAGATCAAAAGAAAATGTCGGTTAAGCCAATTATTTAAATTCCTGATATATGGCCTCCGTTTTAATTTTATATGAAGAAAATACATCATTTTAGATACGTAATTTTTCTAAATTATGCAATATTACTTTTATCAATTGATACCACCTAAGTGAATATTTTAAATTTTTTCATATTTAATTAAAATAGTTAAATATTGCTTATTTCTGGAGCGGTCTTTATTTTTTGGAAGTATCTATAATGATATTCACAGTAAAATTTTAATTGCAGCTGAATTTCACCACGTACATGCCGATAAATTGTAATTCTCCCGCATTTTAATAATGTACATTACAAAAATGCGGTACAAAAAAATATCGAAATTCTATTTCAAGATAGGTTGGATAAATATTTGCCTTATATTGTTTTATAAAGGTAACGAAAAGTTATATCCCTAACATTTCAATCACTAAAAGTAATTAGTCTGAAAAAATTCCAAGCGTTGTGGAAACGTTACCAACACCATTATAAACAAAGTTTAGAAAGGTAACCGAAACATTACAGCAACCACTGCTGTGACCAAAGTAAATTAATCGAGAGTACCCCAGGCTATATAATGGTTATATAAGAAGTTATATTAAGGTAACTAGAATATTTTTATTACTCATTTTATAAAACTTCTAATTATATAACGTTACCTAAATCAAGTCACAGTAACCTTTATATAATCCTCCATTTAAGCTCTATAAGGGTTTATAGTGGTTACGAAGAGTTTTCGAGTACTAGTCTATATAACCTAAGTTATATAATTTGGTAATGGAAAGCTTACGGTTACTACTATATAAAATAAATTGTTTCTTGGATTCGTTAGAGGGTCTATCAGAAATATAAAATGCTTCATCTCTTGTCACGAAAATAAAAAGGTCATCAGAGCTTCACTTGAAAGAATTACGTCGTTTACCGTGAGGCTCAACGTTTGAAAAAGCAGAAGCATTTATTTCTAGTTTCATCTCGTAATGGAATTATCATTGTGCGGCTGAAATCCAACAACGAAGCATGATCTGTTCCTAGTTTGTTTACGCTTAAACAGTTTGCAGCCAGTCTTGATGAGAAATATCAATGTTCTTCCCATTGTGTTTGCAACCTGTATCGTGGACGTATACCTTACTTGCTAATCATATATTGCCAATTTGGATTAAATCTAAGTATTGTTTATTTTTATATTAGTATTTTATTTCTCTATTTGAAAGTTATAAATATGTTCATTGCGATTACTGAAGTTTTGCATGTTCAAATTTATAAATTTTGATTTCTTAGCGCTTTTAGGTTAACTTGTGATATGTTATTCTTTTGTAACTTGCTATTGGTTTTAATTTTCCTGATTGTATTATTTTTGCTCCAAGCTGCATGTGTTATTGTTCTTGCTTCTTTTTTGCCAGGATAGTGGTGTCTTGTGGATTAAATAACTCACGCATTCTACTGGAATGTGTAATCAGTGCAGGGGCTTAAAATTTGTCATCTGAATGCTCAGTCTATATCCCAAAATTGATGAGTTGGCATTTCTTCTTTAGATATATTTTCCTAGACTTGGTTGAGATCCCACATTGCTGATGAGCTCTTAGTTTTAAACAATTATACGCTATTCAGAAATGATCGTGTCGGCCGCCTCTGTGGAGTGACTGCTATTTACATTACAAATTCATTTCGTGCTCGCATTGTGGCTCAGTCAGATCATATAGAGTATATTTTTATTGAAATTTTAATTAATGCAGAAAAATGTCTGGTTGGTGTCGTAGCCCCCCCCCCCCCCCAAATATTTCGGATTTTTCTCCTTTGGAGGCAGTACTATTCGTTTTGAGTCATATTTATAAACATATAATTATAACATGTGATTTTAATGTGAATATGTCAAGCCACGTCATTATTTACAGAGATATTGAACACATACAGCCTGAGTGTGCATAATTCAGAGCCTTCACATTTAAGTTCGATTTCTGCAACCTTATTTTGTTTCTTTATTGTTGATGACCCTAATCAAATGCTGTTTTTTAATCAGATGTCCGTTTCAGCATTCTCCAAGCATGACTTCATTTTCGGCATTTACAATCTTTGTTCTGAATCTGAAAGCGATTTAAAAATTTTTTTTTTTTTAAGAGATTTTAAAAATATTAGGTTTGGTGAACTTCTTGAGGAACCGCAAATGATTGATTGGACATTGATCTGTTCACTAATATCAGTTGATGAACAACCTGATTTAGCTGCATCTATAAACCTAGGTGAATTAAACCAGATGTTCGTATCTGCTTCTTATAACTTAAATGGTCCTCATCAGATTCTTTTGATGAGTTTTTTTTTAGTCAAGTTTATAGGCAGATGTCTATTCTGCTGTAATGTCTGTCAAATCCAACGCTGTGGGACTGGATGACCTCCATCCCAAATTTGAAAAGTTCTTCTGCCTGTAATGACAATGATAAATTTACAACGCTTGTCCTCCTTGACTATTCAGCCTTTGACACGGTTGACCACGTATTGTTATTAAGTAAACTTGCCTTTAAATTCAAATTTACAAATTCTGCATGCAAGTTAGTTTGGTCTTACCTCAACGGACGTCACAGTGTGGTCTGATCTAATTCTGCTTCTGGCTTCCTACCTTTGCGTAGTGGAGTTCTTCAGGGCTCCATCTTAGGACCCTTATTATTCACTATCTTCATTAATGATCTTCCACTGATTCTGAAAAATTGTGACTACCACATGTATGCTGATGATATTCAGGTTTGCATCTCTAGACGTGCTGGAGAATGCTATATGCCTTATGAACGAAGATCTTGCTTATGTGCTTAATTGGGCTATTAATAATTTTTTGAACTTAAATTCCTCTAAATCTAAAGCTATCGTGATCTATAAAAGTGAATTGAATACTTCCTGCTTGCCAGATATTATTCTGAATAATGTGACTATTTCTTGTCGTACTACTGCAAGGAATCCTGAAATTATTTTTGATCGTACTTTGAACTGGACCAATCATATAAATGAGCTTGTCTGCAAGGCTTATAGACCGCTACGTAAACTTTCTGCCACTGCAGTCTTTACTCTTGTTGACACGCGGAGTATGTTAGTCAAATAGTTAATTTTCCCTATCCTGACCTATGGTTGTGAAGTCTTTCGTGGTCTTGATTCAGCTTCATCGCGTAAGCTGAATGTGGCCTTTAATTCTACTGTGCGGTATGTGCGGTATGTGTTCGGCTTGAGGCGAATAGTTAAATTCAATCTTGGAATGCACGTTAGAAACATTCTTTAAATATCGTGCGATATTATTCCTGCAACCTGATTATCTGTATTCTAGATTGGGTTTTTTCGAATCATTAAAACTTATTTTGCAAACATTTCTCGTTCCGCCCGCCGCCTAAGTGGGTCGTCAGTTTTTTTTTTTTTTAATCCATAAGACTTTGGAACTCTCTTCCTCTTCAACTCAGAAGGAGCAGGGACAATCAGTTTTTAGCGAAATTTATTGGAATACTTGCGAACTATTTAATTGCTTGGTTAAATAAACTTTTTTTGAGGCAAATTAACGTAATAATAATTTAAATTTAATACATTTTTTGAGTATCTTGTTTTGTATAGTTTAAGTTTCCAATTTTTTTCATAAATTTTACCCGATATACGGAAGATTCTTCCAGCAGCCAAGGGCCCATTCTAGCGAAATAATCAGCAATTGCTAAACAATAATCTCGCATGGTATTATTCTGCAACTGTCGATTATTTTGCTGATTAGCCCAACAGCTGGCTGCGATGAGCGCTTAGTGGAGCAATCGACGATTACGATAATTAATCTCGCATGGCAATTATTATGTAAAGCGATTGTTTACTACTAAGCGACTCGGGTGCTGCAACCGGTAGAACAAACGACAAGGTTGTTGTCGTTTGTTTAAATCCGCGTTGTGTAGCGAAGAGCGCGCCCATTGTCAGCCCCAACCACATCCGTCTTGCCACGAATATAGATAAGCGCTGCAACTGACACCTCCTGCTGCAAAATCATCTTGAGATTTATGTGGGTAGCCGCACAGCGCATATGCCGCGATCAGCCGGCTGGGAGGGTTCTTGCCACTCACATGCCTTGATGCTTGTTAGCTGTGCGAGAACAAGAAAACCATGAATGAATGAGACTTGCTCATCCTGTGGGGACTTCGGACACAGACGGACAGAAAAAGGAAAAGAATATATATATATGCTCGTTTACGTCGTATTGTCGATATTCGCTTCCATGATGCAACCAAAAAAAAAACTCAATTCTGAAATAAGAAGATCTGAAACAGAGAAAATGGAACCCTGAAAATTCCTGTTATTGGTCCTGAAATGTAGAAGAGAGAACCGAGTGAAAATCCCTGCACGCCGGACACTTCATACGTCACCCGGCCCGGAGAAAGAGCAACGCAGAGAGTGAGAGAGAGAGAGAGAACATGGACTTCGGATGGTGATGAAGTCCCGACCAGACATGATTTGGGCCCATCGCCCCCCTTCCACCTTAGATAAGACGTCACGATCCCCATAAACGTTCTTAGCCCCATAGGCCGCGAGATGCGTGTAAGGCTAGATGCTCCGTGAGACGTGACCCCACCCCCATCACGAGCGACATAGCTTGTCATAGGGCTGAGACGCCATTAATATCGAGCCGGAAAAAAACCAATCTTTCAAACCAAAAAATATATATATATAAGCCCAGCTGGGTTGACCCGTGGTCCTGTTTCACCCTGCCTTTGGCCTCACAACGGTTGTCTCTCGTTCATATCCTAAAAAGAAACCAAAAAAATCTCGTAAATTGATGTTATCTTGGTTTAATATAGATCTCTAGAAATATACAAATTCTTCCAGTTTCGCTGGTTACTTAACTATGCCAGTGACTAGCTCACTTACTCCTTGGAGTATAATATAAAAACAATCGGTGGAACTTCATATGACGGTATTCAACATTATGAACAAAAAAAATTCTTAAGGTGCATGCTCCACTCTCACGAATACTCTACCCTACCTTGGGTACCTTCCTAACTCGATCTAACTTACGAACTATTCTTACTTGTCTTGGAATCCCACGATTGGTGGAACTCGTTTTAGAGGCGACATCTGTAACTGCTAAGCGCCATCGATGAACAGGATGCCAGGATCTCCCCAGTGTGCCAGAGTCACTAGAATTTCACAGGGTGCTCAAAATATCTCGCCGACCTTACTGACGTCACATATACGCATACACAAACTAATTTCTTTTCGTCACTAAATAATCCAGCTGGTATCGCAAGTAATTTTCACAAACTAACTCAATTTTGATTTCAGAACTAAACAATTAATATGATATTTTTTTTTCACAACTAATTTCTTTTAGATTCCAGAACTAAACAATTAATTTGGTAATTTTTTCGGGTGAACAAAGTCACTAAATAGTCCAGCTGGCGTCACAGGTAATATTCCCAAGCTAATTCAAATATATTTCACCACCAATAACTAGTCCGATATTATTCAGGTGAGCAAGGTCACTCAATAATTCTGCTGTTGTCGCAGGTAATTTCCACAAACTAATCCGATTATATTTTACACTAATAACTAATATAACTAATATGTGAATTTTTCCAGGTGAGCAAAGTTACTAGATAAGTCAGCTGATATCTCAGGTAGTTTTCACCAACTAAATCAATTATATTTCACCGCCAATAATTAAGCCGATATTTTTCAGGTGAACAAAGTCACTAAATAATCCAGCAGGTATCACAGGTAATTTTCACAACTAATTTCGTTTGTATTTCGCACTAATAACTAGTATAACTAATATGTGAATTTTTCCAGGTGAGCAAAGTTACTAGATAATTCAGCTGATATCGCAGGTAATTTTCACCAACTAAATCAATTATATTTCACCGCCAATAATTTCCAGGTGAAAAAAGTCACTAAACAAAGAAAAGGAAACTCACAAAAAAAAACCGGTCACAAAAAGAAATTTTTGGCCAGACAAAATCAACTCTCCGACTTTACGCAGTCTGCCTACGTTGCAGCCGCTCGTTTCTTCAGCCAACCGACAGGTTTCGTTCGTCGGTCGACTGCCGAAATCGGTGCTGCTGACTACGTACGGGTGTGCGTGTATGATTTTTGGCTAAATCGTTGCCATCGAATATTTTGTGCGATAAAATTTTTCGGAATTTGAGTCGGTCTCGCAAAGATTTATTGTATGTGGGTATCACGCGATATTTTAGGGCTAGGCGAATTGCCGTTTTCGTCTCCTGGATGTTGGTGACTAGCGGTGATATTCAACCGAAAAATTATAATTTTTAGAATTTTTTGTTTGGAAGATATTCTGTTGTTACTACATTTTCTTCTTTTCAGGGTTTTTAAGGAATTTATCAGGAATATTCTAATTTGTGCGCGTTCTGCACGAATTAGAATTTTTCTTTTGCAATAATGGATCTCCTTCCTCTTTTCAGGCGAATATGCACCTTATGGAAAGGCAGCATAAGGCTGCTTTCCCAGAGTAGGTATACTTCTTGCCCCTTTCTTCTGGTTTTAGGTATATATGAGGAAAGTAGCGAAGCTACTTTCCGAAGTTAAATAGATTTTGCCCCTTTTAGGTGTATTTAAATCTTCATATGGAAGGCTAGCATAAGGCTTACCCTCGAACTTTTGTGAAAGCTTTCCCCCTTTTCATGTACCCAGGAAATTGTAATAAAAATAAAAGAAAATGAATAATAATAATAATAAAAAAAACTAAGAGAAGGGAAACAAAACTAAGAGAAGGGAAAAAAAAAACTTTAAGATGGAAAAAAACAAAAAAAAAACGAAAAGTAACGTGAGGGCAGAACGCTACAGTTGTGAGCAAAGAAAATTTACTTCCGAATATCGGACATAAAAAGACTAATGACTGTTCTGGCGAGTGCCGTTTTTTAGTTATCAGTTGCAAGTTTCGGTTCGAGTCAGATTACCAGGTATTAAGTTAGGTCAGTCCGGAAGTTGGAATAATTGTTTGAGTAATTCGTGTTAAGATAGGTCAGTGTTAGAAATTCGAGCGTTGTTTTTATTGAGAGCCTTAGTGATCGTGATTAATTATTTTATTTTCTGTTGTTTTATTACTTTTGGGACACGACACTTATCCAAATATGCTACCAGCACGAAATTCTCACAGTAATTAAATCCCACACGGAATTCCAAAACAGCTTATTTCACAGGTAAGTATAATACTAACACCCCGGTCGAGCGGATGAATCCCACTTTAAGAGAGATATAATTGGAAAATATATCAAAAGTAATTCTGAACATAAAATATTTATAGGCATAAAATTCCAATGAAAGCACATGAACTTTCCGTACTCTAGACCTATTACAACTCTGACATAATTGTCAACATTCAAATAACTGCGATTGAAGAAAACAAAAATAATGATGACTAGAACCAACTCCAACCGAAATTCCCAAAATACTCAACAATTAAACGTAAAATGCCTGGATTGAAGATGCTTTCTATTCCTACTGTAAGTAGTAAAATTAATAAAAAGGAAAAGCTAAAAGATTATCACTTTGAAAACACAAACGCAATAGAACTCCTGCAAATGAAAAGCTAATAGTAGGTATTCATATGCGAGCAATTTTAATAGCGAAAATCTAAACCAACGAAATATTACTTACAAATTTTATTCTGGTTTATTAAATCTCAAAACCTAGAATGGAGCACGCGTTCGAATTTAGAAACACACATTCGCTTTCCGAAATAGTGACAAGATTTAGTAAGAGAATACTGACGTGCCTTCCAATTGCGAACGATCCGAACGGCAAGTATTTTGTTCCCTAATAGAGGTGGGTTCACTTTAAACTCTTAATATCAGCAGTATTGTGCTATGAGATTACCGGCCCGCCAACATCGGCCCCGGGGTTAGCCGCTAACATTTGAACGGACGACTTGAAACTTCACCCACAATAAAGCAAAATAGCCTGCAAAATACAGAATATTTAAACAAATACATTCAAAAGAAAACAATTTATTAAACAAGATCTAATTTTAAATTCGAATGAAATGTATAATTTTATACTTCAATGCTGGCCCTTTTCTTTTCAATTCTTTTTTGACGTGCAAGAAGCCTTCTTTCTCGTTCGTATTCCTTCATGCGCAAAATATAGCTATAAATATATAGGGTCAACATAGAATTGCACATATTAGATTTACTTACTCCTCATATTCACATGTAAGGTAATCATGTTGTTCATGATGACATTTATATACAAAAGGCCAAACATCTGCTCTACAAGCTCGATATGTAAGGAGCTTATGAGCGCAATAGTCTCTGTCTTCCAACGGCAACCTAGCAGACTCCATTTCCTCTGTAGATGCAATCATAACTTTAAAGAAAAAAAACTTCATGTGTGAACTATTACAAAATGTTACTTATGAAAATAAGAGAGTGAGAGCCAGCCATAGTAAAAATATTCAACTGTAACTTTTAGGGGTGTGTAATGGTCGCTGTATATGGGCATTAGGGAGGAATTAATAAGATCGGAAAGATTTAAAGAAAAATGCAAAACCATTCTTCCTACAGACCACCGTAGTAGTCCATGCCGAGACTATTTGGGCTACAGAAATATTGTCTATAATCCATACACGCAACACCCTATAAAAGCGGTCTATATAGCTGTAGGAAAATTTCATCCAACAAATATAGAGTATGAGTATTCCTACTTAATAGATGTGTGGTTCTGCGCTCCTGGTTTTTCCGCATTTTTATTCGCGATTCCATTAAGTTTAAATTAACTTTCTTGTGCCAATATACTTTTTTGTTCTTCCCGAATATAAGTTTTGATAGTTTAATTGTGAAATTTGTGTAAATAAATTGTTATTCTCATTTTTTTTCGCCTACAATATTTAATCAGTAGGCTATAAAAAAATGCAGCGCTGCAACGGTATAAACTCTCACCATATAGTCTCATTTGCTTATCGGAATGGGTAAGCCAACGAATCCAAAAACTCATGTTAAAGACAGTACGGAGACTAGATATAGTCGTACCACTAGAAATACTCCCGCTGTAACTAGAGATTCGGAAAAGAGCTCGTCGGTCTCATCAAAATTCCTCTCTGTCCTCACAAACTTTCCTGGAGGAAAGGAAAAAGAGACTACTGATTGTATGGTTCAATGTGGTTCTTACTGAAAAGTTTATCGAATTCAAGAAAAATATGAGCTCTAAAATTAGTAAAATCTCTGCTACAAAAATTAGAGAGCCAAAAATCCAAAAATTATGCTGTGGAACGTAACTTACTGCTCTCAGCGATGAGTTTGAAGAAGCCAGCCGGCTGCGGCGATTAAATGAAATCATAATTTCTGAGATTTCGAAGATAAAAAAACATATATTGCAAAATTATTTAAAAGCATTGCAACGGTCTCAATCATCCGCGAGAAGAATTCAAGCAAAAATTAATTCTTCTATACTAGTAAGGCTTTCTTGTCAGAGTGAAAAGGTATCGTTTTACAAATGTCTGTCCGCACGTGGTCCATTAAAACTTAAGGAAATTTATGTTAGCCTTTCCTCTGAAAATTAAATCGAAGCCCACGACAGTCTTTCACGCAACAACCTAATAATTATACTTTGATTACCTTCTTTACATAAGCTGCAATCTGTACGCTCTCGGGATGGTATTGTTTATGCCTGGAGAAAAATTTAACATTTACGTGCATGTGTGATATTGCTAAACTACATTTGCTCGCGGGTCGAGTTCGACTAGATGCCCATATGACACCTGGGCCCCATTCCACAAACTATTATTCATCTTCTTGTAGGAAATATTAAATTTCCCTAGACTTTTAGATTCAATATACTTTTATAACTTTTGAAGTAGCATAGACTTTGTATGACTCGAACATGTAAAATCTTAGCAATCCAAGGAAAAGGAGCATAGAAGTACATAGGCTGAAATTAACAGAAAACCGAGAATTTTATGCATTTCAGAGTAAATTTTGGTTAAATCTAATTGCTGCACTACGGTTTTAGGGAAACGAGATATTTCAATAAATGTTTTATTGTCTAATCAATAAATTATTGTCTCTATACATACGTTTGTTATTTCATAGAATACAAAATAATCCTTTTTCATCTGAACCTGAACTACTACACAATATATGTGTCATTATGTATTCTGTTTCTCTTCCATTGGATACCGTTATTGCTTTCAGTTTCTTATGATCTATACTACAGTGTTGGTAAAATTTAATAATATTAACGATTAATGCTTACGATTAAAAGCACCAATCATCACTCAGGAACAATGATTTAAATAGTTAATCGTTTAAAGAAATCATGTGAAACGATTAATGATTAATTAATCATAAAAAGTTATCGCAAACACCATTAATGATTGAACAATCGTTAATCGTTTTCAAAAATGATTAATTTATTTTAATTTCCACTAATTATTTTGATGAACTTTCAAGCATTTTTAATATTTTTGAGTAACTTTGTTAGGCACTAATCAAAGAAACGAACGGGTCAAGTCATATTCGACACCATCCTCTAAAAATGTGCACTCAGCACCTACATTTTAACTTTTAACATAACATTCATTCTCCCATAAGAATATTTTCCCATGAGAAAAGTCATGCTGAAAACAAAATTATCAAATTACGTCTGGGCGTAATATTTCAACTGAGCTTTTCTGTTTTGCTCTATGGGAATGTTTAAGACGATTTTATCTAAGTTAATTCTTTTTCCGCCGGTTAACTATTTAGTTCGTAAAATCTTTTTGTAGCACGAAATAAATTAAAATAAAATAAAGTGAATCTTTCTTTATTTCATATGAGTTTTATATTTATTTATTTTATTAAATATAATTTAAAGTATTTGTTGCGCAGTCGGAAGGATATCCGTCGTGGTACCCTCCTTTGTTAAATGTACCGGTAATATCCAGTGAAGGTGCTGTATATCTTATAAATATAGTTCACTAAGGATCCCTTACTACTAGGAGTGAAGAATTTACGTCAATTAGTGCGAATTTCTAAGTGCCACATCCCAATATAGATTGAATCGGATATAAAAGGAAAAACAAAGATGACAAAAGTGGATATAAGAAATAAAAGTGTATGATTCCATATAAAGTGTTTACAAAATCGACAACGAAGCAAGGTGCAAGAGTTCAAGAGGAGAACAAGTACAATTTGCAATTAGAAAGAGCCCAGAACATCTTAAACTTCAGTATGTCGACACCGGTAGTAGGAACTCAAAACAATGCAGATTCATGACTTGATGTAGCGGAGCATATCGAAAAATTAAGGAAAACAGATGAGAAGATAAGATCATTTACTGGAGAGGGAAATTACATCATCCTAAACTTCATTAGTATTACAAAGAAAATATGGAGCCAAACTAGAAGGAAGAGCATGCAGAGCAGTTAGCAGATTAAATGATTTGTCTTGGCCAAATGTGAGTAAACAGCTTATCAAAGAATTTGGAGTCAGGGAATCTTTCGAGTCAATTATCAGTAGAATGCACCAGGTGAGATCTAACAGTGTTAAGCAAATTTATTTAGAGGTGAAAGAATTATTACACCAAACAAATTGCAAATATTGGTTAGACGATTATAAGCCAGATGATTTTAGACCTGATAGGAATGAAAGAATAGCTACTGCTGCATTTAAAGGACATTTAGAAGGTAATATGAGTTTATCTGTTGAGAACGAAAGTTCAATTGACGAAATTAATGAAAAATTAGAAAAACATAAAATGTTAAATATAAATCGCCACAGTGCTAGTTTAAGTAACCATAATCTACAAAATTATAATAATAATAATCATAGATTCAGTTCAAATCGAAGATCATCTATACAACAAATTCAGGGCAATAACAGTTATAGTAATGTTAATAATAACCAGAATTCAGGATAATTAATAAACTTTAGGAATGACTCTGGTCAATTCAGGCATTGGGGAAATAATCATAACAGTTCTAGAAATAATTTTAGAAATACTAGAAATTTCAGAAACTTTAGTAATATGGGCAAAGTTATCCGAATCAGAATAGAGTATCTAATAATAATAGTAGTAATCAGGTTACGCCAATGGAAGTAGATACGAAAGAAGAAATGAGGTGAATGAGGCGGTAAATTTTCGTGTAGTGCCTCGGGGGAACATCACTACCCATAGCTACATTTACTATCCAAGGCAGAAAGATAGATTGTTTAATAGATACAGGAGCTTCAGTTTCTATTTTACATAGTCAATTGTTTCCAGAAATACAAAGATTCAAATTAAACAACCCATTAAAAATTACAACTTTAACTGGGCAAACCGACATTCGTTACGAAATAATAACAAAAACCCCTGTAGAATTTAATCATAAATCAACAATGACTTGGAAATTATTAAATTTAAAAGATAGGGACTACGATGCAATAATAGGTTCAAATATTCTAATTCCTGTCAAAGCAAAGATCGACTTCTATAGCAATGAGATAGATGTATACGATCAAAAAACGAAATTTAGCGGATATGACTGTCCTTACACCGCAGTTCATACTTTAGAACCTGTGTTGGATGACGTCAATACTCTAGTTAATAAATTCCAGACAGACAAAATGAATAATGAAGAAAAAACTCACCTTCGTACCTTATTAAAGTATAATAAGGATTTATTCTTTACGGAAGGTCAAACATTAACCAGTGTTAATGTAGTTAAACATCAAATAATCACTACGAATAACCGACCAATTTATTGTAGACCATATAGGTTCCCACCTGTTCACGAGAAAGAGGTAGAAAAACAAATTGCGAAAATGTTAAAACAAGGCATAATAAAACAAAGTTCAAGTCCTTATAATAGTTCATTGTGGATAGTCGCAAACAAATGGATAACTCCGGCATCCAAAAGTGGCGAATAGTAGTAGATTATAGGAAACTTAACGAAGTGACAACAAACGATAAGTTTCCTATACCAAATATCGAAGGCATATTCGACAAACTAGACAGAGCCCAGTACTTCACAAGACTGGACTTGGCAAAAGGGTTTCACCAGATACAAGTCGACGAGAAAGACAGAGAAAAGACTGATTTTTCAACCCCGCAAGGACATTATGAGTACATTCGTATGCCGATTGGACTCAAGAATGCTCCAGCAACATTCCAAAGAATGATAAATGAAGTGCTTAAAGGTTTAATAAATCAAATATACGTCGTTTGTTTAGATGACATTCTAATATTTAGCACATCGATACAAGAACATGTGAAATCCATTAACCTGGTATTTGATAGGCTTCGGAAACACAACCTTAAAATTCAAATAGACAAGTGCAATTTTTTTTCTAAAGAGATGGAATATTTAGGACATATTCTTACTGATCAAGGAATAAAGCCGAATCCAAAAACAAAATCGAGACAATAAAGAATTTAAAGCGACCTAGGACTGTAAAGCAAATAAAAAGCTTCCTCGGCATTACGGGCTATTATAGAAAATTCATAAGAGACTATGCCCGCATCGCCCAACCAATAACTAGACTTTTGAAAAAGGGAGCGAAAATAGATGAATCAAATTTAAGCTATATAAATGCCTTTGAAAAACTTAAAGAACTTATCACTGAGCACCCAGTGTTGAAATTTCGAGATTTTAGTAAGAAATTTACGCTTACTACTGACGCCAGCAACTATGCGATAGGGGCAGTTTTAAGTCAAAAGAACCACCCCATATCTTTTACAAGCTGTACTCTTAACCAACATGAGCAGATGTACTCAACAATTCAGAAAGATTTGTTGGCAATAATTTGGTCAACAAATTATGTCAGACCGTACCTTTATGGTGTCGAATTCGATTTATATACATCAACCAATCAAATGGTTAAAATCTAAGAATGATTGCAAAAATGTGAGTCCAAGATTGCAAAGATGGCTACTAAAATTAGGAGAATATAAAATTAATATAGAATACATTAAAGGAAAAGACAATAAAATAGCAGATTTCCTTAGTAGGTTAAATACTGATAGGCAGGAGATAAATCATATATCATCAAATAGTTTTGAAGTTGAGGAAGAAAATGAAACTATTCACAGTCAGGAAGAAAATTTCGATAATCATATTCCTATATTGGAAACCATCGTTAACAAATACAATACCCAAATATACTTAGTAGAAAGGAAAACAAAAGAGTTTGAGGTTGTCTACGGGAAAAGAGAGATTTTCATAGAAAAAAATGATCTGAAGGAAAACAAACTTAATGATATTTTTAGAAGGTTCATCAAAAGAGGAATTACCGGAATTTTCACGGAATTAGATGATCACGAATATAACATAGTTCAGCAGAAATTAATTGAACTTTTTAGTAAAGACAGAAAAATAAAATTTCGAAGATGTGCATACAATGCCAGAGAATTCAAAAACGAAAATTAACTAACCCCTTATATTGCCAATGTCCATAAAAAGGAAACAAATCACCGAGGAATACAGGAAAATTATGAAATTCTAAAGCACAAAATCTATTATCCCAAACTAAAAGAATTTATACAGAAATATATACTACAAACAATTGTGATGTTTGTAATAGAGCAAAATATGATAGGCATCCTGATAAAGTAAGATTTAAAATTTCTGAAACACCAAGCAACCCAGAAAAAATTGTTCACGTCGATTTGTGGATAATAAAGAAACAATACTTTGTAACCTCCATCGACAAATTTTCTAAACATGCCACTCTATTTGAAATCATTGACAGAAGTATGAAAACGATAATTAGAGCTCTTAGAGATAGACAAGCGATGTTCGGTAAACCAAAAAAAATCATATTCG
This sequence comes from Dioctria rufipes, assembly GCA_963924295.1. Lineage (NCBI taxonomy): Eukaryota > Metazoa > Arthropoda > Insecta > Diptera > Asilidae > Dioctria > Dioctria rufipes. The sequence goes on along the minus strand of OZ002740.1, from coordinate 176,525,091 downwards.
ATAACGAATTTAATAATATACCCATTAAGGATTTTTGTAGACTAGAAGGTATAGAAATACATTACGCAACACCAAATTCACATACTGGTAACGCCGATATAGAGGGGTTGCACGGCACCTTAAATGAACATATTTGTATTATGGAAATCGAAAAGGAATTCCAAGGACTGAATATAATAGACAAAGCTAAAAAGGCAGTTGAATTTTACAACAACACCATTCACTCAATTACAAAAATTAAACCAATTCAATTCATTAATTCAGAAGTATCAAATTTAGATAAAATTAGGGAAAGAATGCAAAATTGTGAAGAGAAAGCTATTAATAAATTGAATCAAGGTAGAAAAGACGAGATTCCTTATAACAAAGAAATGATCTTGATAAAAAACTACAAAGCAGTTAGGCATAAACATGAACCAAAGTACAAGTTAGAAAAAAATCTAAATATACACCCAACGATCATAAAAAGAAACTATAAATATTTTTTAGGTCAAAATCACAATCCTGCTAATGTTGATGATCGCGGTACAAACAGCAACGAGAGAAATGAGCATAGAGAAGATTGAAAATCAAGACAGATTCCTAAAAATTAAGTTAGAAGAGGTAGGCATCATAAGTTCATTTGATAAGATACTACATATAATAGATCTAGAAGAAGTCGAAAATACAATTAATAAATTAGAATCAGAAGTAAATATCATATCCCAAAATAACTCAAAAACTTATACACAAGTATTAAATAACAGAATAAACGAACTGAGACACATATATAAGACCTTAATACCGCATAGACAGAGAAGAGGTTTAATAAACTTAGGTGGCAAAGTAATGAAATGGTTGTATGGAACCATGGATGAAGATGACAGGGAATAGATACAAGAACACTTAAATACAATTGATAGAAACCATCATAACATTATCGAAAATATTAACACACAAATTAAAATAAACTCAGACTTCGACGAAAATATTAAGCTATTAAAAGAACACATACAACAAGAACAGGAGGAAATTTTATCATTAATGAAGGAAGCCACTGAGCGAGATAAACAAATTCAAGAAAACTTCATTTTAGCCAACAATCTAATAGAATTCCAATATTGAAATCAGAGTTAGAAAAAATTCAGGAAAATATAATGTTTGCTAGACATAACATAATGAGTAGAAGTATTTTATCTACAGGGTGTTTCCCACTAGGAGGTCAGTAGAGCGGGAGGTGATAGTACTCTGATAGATGAACAAAAAATTGTATGGCGGGGGGGGGGGCATATCAAGCGTTTAGGAGTTATAGGGTGATTAAGAAAAAAGGTAGTTTTTTTTATCTTAAAAACTACAGGGTGTATGGTCACAGTTAGGAGCTCATTGCATGCAGAAATCCATGGCCTTTCGAACGACTGCTCAATTAGCCTCATAGCCCTCTCCCCTCAAGAATTATCGTTGTCTAAACTCAAAATTTCGGATTTTCTTACCTTTTTTTTAAATTTAACTTCTATTATTTTTGCAAAAAGGTCGTTAACATAACTTTTTTTTATAAAAGCTGTAAGCTGTAGACTCTCCTCTTTAAGTTTGTGAAAAACTAGCTTTTTTTCTTAATCACCCTGTAACTCCTAAACGGTTGATATCCCCCCCCCCCTGCCATACAATTTTTTGTTCATCTATCAGAGTATTATCACCTCCCGCTCTACTGACCTCCTAGTGGGAAACACCCTGTATACAAGAAATAGAAGAATATAATATAGATATATTTAAGTTAGAATACATTAAGAGTTCCATCGGCAGAAGGGGGAAGCAATTAGTTTTTGTCATACAGGTACCCCAGCTTGAAGGGATTAGAGGCATTAAATATATACTAACACCTATTGCAAAGATTCCGAACAGATTGATATAGATACTCAAACAGTTTTGTTCTTCAATAATGAAACATACCTAGATGAAAATAAAAGAATATTGAAAGAATTTAATTTTGCCAACAATTGTATTAGAGGATTAATGTATAATAGCTATAGTAGCTGTAAAAGATCAAAAATAAAGAAAGCTCAAAACAAGAACTGGAAAAGGGGATTGTAATAACAAAAAACGCTATTGATGTCGCATTAAGTAATGATTGTAATAATATGACATATAAGTTGAAAGGAAATTATATAATTAAAAGTAGTAAGTGTAAAGTCAATATAAATAATGCTATATTTGAGAACAACCTGAAAGAATTTAAACATGCAATAGTAATACCTAGCTATGAAAGCATCAAGGAATTGAATCTTACATTGTCCAATAGAGAAATACAGATAAAACAAATAGAAAATATCAAAGAAATCGAGGAACTGAAATACCAAAAGAAGCAACACACAATTATGTTTTCCTCTGCCATACCAATTATTCTTATTATCATTATAATAATATACATTGTAAAACGTTACCTTAGAGCAAAGAAGGCTAAAATCCAAATCAAGCTAGAACATATTTCGACTCAGGATATTCGACACCATCCTCTAAAAATGTGCACTCAGCACCTACATTTTAACTTTTAACATAACATTCATTCTCCCATAAAAATATTTTCCCATGAGAAAAGTCATGTTGAAAACAAAATTATCAAATTCCGTCTGGGCATAATATTTCAACTGAGCTTTTCTGCTTTGCTCTATGGGAACGTTAAAGTAAGACGATTTTATCTAAGTTAGTTCTTTTTCCGCCGGTTAATTATTTAGTTCGTAAAATCTTTTTGTAGCACGAAATAAATTAAAATAAAATAAGGTGAATCTTTCTTTATTTCATATGAGTTTTATCTTTATTTTTTTTATTAAATATAATTTAAAATATTTGTAACGTGCCTTATCGCATGATGAGGAAATTACTTAAGGGGGTACACTAATGAAAGTGACGATTCTTTCCCGCTATATTAATGTAAGCTATTATAAAATAAAGAAGTTTATTTTTTTAGGCATCTTCTATAAGTCTCTATTCTGCATTTGTTAGTTCGGGATCTAAAATTTTCATAATTTTGGTTTTAATTTCTAACACTGTTTTTATTGTTATTTGATTGTTTTTGTTTCAATTCATTACATTTTCTACTAATAACTAATAAACCAATACCTCGTTCACTTTTTCAAATTAACAAATCAATCGAAAGATACGATTAAGGATTAAAAACTACGGAGGAAATAACGATTAATATCTGTCGATTAAACTTCATTATTATTATCGACTGACAATTAAATTGATCAATCAATTAAATTAATTCCGGTTATTTTATTGAGATTAATTTTTCAATTATAATTTTCGATCGTTAATTTAATTAAAAAATTTAATCGATTAATTCCCAATATTGCATAGTACACACAATTTTGGAAGCAATACGGAAACTTCCTGGATTTTTGAGTTGTCAAATGTTATTTACTGCGTAAAGTTAATTTTAAGTTACCATGTTTTGTATTCTTAAATGTTAAAACTAATTAATTCTAAATACATTGTGTGGAAATGAATGTAGTTCAATCGAAAAAAAATATTTTCAGTATCAAAATTTTACTATTTTCTGACTAGTACGAAAACCTAGTAGTCTGAAAACATAAGTAGAAAGTTCACTGAGTTTCTACAAGTCATGATGGATTTTCAAGTCAAATTGTAGTTTTCTGGTACAGTAAGTTGTACAAGTCAAAATTCCCACTTGTAGAATTATCGTTGTACAATTGTACAATCGTTTTCAAAAATGAGTAATTTATTTTAATTTCCACTAATTATTTTGATTAACTTTCAAGCATTTTTTAATATTTTTGAGGAATCTTGTTGGCACTGATCAAAGAAACGAACGTGCCTTCGAAATATGCACCACTTGCATTTGTTGAAAATGTTAAGAGAATAAGACAACTTTCAGCAGTATTGATCTTGAAACTCTGGTTAGAATTTACTCATTTTAAGTAAGCCTCTATTTAACCATCAGACTAACCGGACACACTTGTAATTTGACCTGCTAATAAATTTTCAAATACCGAGTATAGTTTTCAAATACCGAGTATAATTCCTCCTCCTTAGTTATATTTCATATTGGTGCCTAAACCCGGGAGTGGAACGCGTATCGAAGACTATAGGCTAAAACACAATGTGAGCGACACGACAAAAAGCTGTCAATTGGGTTCTAATAAAATGTCGGTGTATGGTATAAAATACAATGCTGACGACATCGTTCGACGTTGTCCTCGAACTTAAGGCTGAACTACAATAGAAGTATACGTAAGTTCGTTTACTTACGTAAAGCGAACGCGCTCTTTAATTTAACAGACGTACACAAATTAACTTTAACTCGTGTGATGGGAACTTTCGTTAAGTTTAAATATCCAATTCTCCATAAGTATAGTGCGCTAAGAATCGAGTAAGAACGCGATGTGTCCAAACAATTAAATTATTACTAAATGATTAAAAGTGCAATGTAAAAATTAAAATGAAATAAAAATGGTACTGCGAATTAATAGAAAGCACAAATCTTCAATTAAATCAACTTCCATTTGTTAATTTTTTTCACTTTTACCAGTTTTTAAAATTAAACACATAAAATGTCATTAGGGCACTGCGAATTAATAGATGGCATTATCTTCAATTACATCAACTTCTATTTGTTAATTCTTGCACTTTTACCACTTTTTAAAATTAAAAACATTAAAAATCTTACGGAATGTGATATATATTTAGGCTAGAAATATCAATTTTTCGTAAGTAAACCTAATGTTATGGTCGTAGCGTACTGCATGCAGCAGTATGCTACACTGAGACTAGATACATCATGTATACCCGGCCTACTGTCGTATGAACGGAGAGCGATACGCACCGAGACCCGAAAAACAAAAAAGGAAGAAGAGTTAAAAAAGAGAAAAAAGACAACAAGAGGGCATTACAGTGGGTCAGAAAGAAAATTTCTTATTCCATCTGCAGTAATACTTTTTATATATATTTCCATTAACTCCGTCAAATCACACTACTGGCGAGGTCAATTGTTGTTTCTTATCTACCAAGTGCAAGCGGAAATGTAATTAATCCGGCTCAGAAATTCTAATCGCTGCTGTTAAGCAGAGAGCTATTGTGCCGAGGGTGCATATGTTGCATCAGACTATTTACATCCATCGCCAGTGATATTTATCTATCGAGTTTTGTTTTCGCTAAATTTGTGTTGACCAACTTCAAGGGAGACGCAGCGAAAAAATATTTAAGAAGAAGTGATGGAAGAAGTAAGCGCCACGAAGGTAGCATTCAATTAACTCCTGTTCACGCAACGCATTGCAATTTGAAGGGAACTCAATTCAGCCTAAGCGACAAGAAAAGTAATACCAGTCACATCAAGGTGGGAAAACGAACTCACCTCATTCCGTCACGTCTGGTTTAGTTCCAGTGGAACTGCTGCAGTAATACCCATGGTTCAGCTTGGTGTAATTAAAGGACTCATTGTATCTTCATGCAAGTCGATATTTAATTATTATAGAGATTTCATTTTTCTGAATTATTGTTCAAGTTATAAATTAGTAGATGCTAATATTTGAATTATGACCGTACATTTTTTTTTATATTTCTATCTCAATTGAGGATTGCAGGGAAACTATATTGCTATATTGATTACTGGATTTAGAGATTAACTTTTAAAATCAGGAATTACATGAGATAGATTCGTATATGAAGATAAATTTTTATTATACCAAATTTAACTTTCGAAACTGTTGCCGCAATTAAGACTGAAAGCCTATAAATATTTACTGCAGACCAACGTAGTTATTTACATTTAGAGGTTCAATGTCGAACGTTTGAATTACATTTATTGGTTCTAAAAATAATATTGACGATTGAAAATTTTTAGACGAAAATTGAATTGAGATAACTTTCAGAATAGAACCACGTTTGGGAAAGGAACAGTAACATAAGTAATAGTACTATATTTTGATCGAACCTGATAATTAAAAAATTTTTTTTTTTGAAAGTTGAAATTCTGAACTAGCATTGATAATATGACTCAAATTGATAGATAACTGATAATCTGCACATAATCGTACGCATAGATCCATGATAGGTTTACAATGTAGGTTAGATAAACGATGTAGCTGTAATCGACTATTACGTTCCTAGCTCACCTAGTGCTCATTTAGTCATACCTCAATTTAATTCTAACAATGTTGGGGTTTCATGAGATGTAATGCCTTTCGAACTCATTTACGACAATGTTATCGTTCAATGTTCGCTGTAAGTACCTGTTCTAAGTTTCGCAAAACTAAGCTGTTATAAATAAAGACAGGACATAGTTAAATGTAACTCGTTATAATTATATGAACACGGTTGTATTAGAATAATGGGACTCTGTATTAGTTAATAAAGATATTATTATAATGTGATGTCGCAAAGAAAAGAAAGAAAAAAAACCCCCACTGACTAGATTGTATACTTTGCTGAACTGCTAATATTTTAATTGTATAAGAGGATTATTATAACGTAATAATGGACTACTAAATAATTTTCCTTTCTCCTTACACTCTCCTGGAGCCCTCTCAATGTAGGGGTTGACAAGGTCCACTGTTCTGCTCTCTTTTCAGGTCAATAGGGACACTGAAACTAAATTTCTGCCCTCAGTGTCGTATGGGTGAATGGGGCAAAGCAGGCGAAGGTACGTCTCCTGCGCCTTCAAGTAAGTATGGGTAAGTAGTGTGAAGATCCCTTCTAGACCGGCCGTGCGTTCAGGTGCACGCAGAATGTCACATAATGTCACATTTTTGCACACCATGTCGTTCAGGCGACCGAAGCGTTGTCATTTCCCCAGCACATCGGTGTGCACATTTTACACTACGGTCTGGTAGCGTCGTGTCTCGGTGCGCTTAGTAGGTTTGACATTTAGCGTAGTTTTATTCATAAAGAACTTTCAAAAATGACATTTCGAATCGAAGTGCACACCAACCGTTCAGGTGCTATCCCTACTTTTTCAATGATGTGATGTGCGCACCGATGTGCTTTTAAGCACATCGGTGTGTGTACCTGAACGCACGGCGGGTATGTGCGACGGCTTTTGGTTAGGCACGAATTTTTTTTTTTTTTTGTATATGGCAGGTAAACGACAGGATTTCGTGGAACCCCCCGCACTCTCCGCCAATAGCCGAGGCGAGCTAGCGTCCCGCCCTGCATGCCAACGCTGTACACCGAGTGATCTGTCAATTCATGCTGGCGGTCTGGACTTCACGTCCGATGTCAATCACTCTACATACTACCATAACACTCAGTCTCGTTTAATTTCGTAAAGTTATTTACTTCCATTGTAGTTCAGCCTTTAAGTGAAAATTGATATTTGTCGAACATATAGGGTACGTTTAGCAAATTATGATTTTGGGTTGCGTTCATGACTTGATAGATTAAATATATCAGCAAATAGCAATTCCGTGGAAAATATCACAGTTGGTTGAATAAAAAATGGAAGAAAGGTTTATTGATGTGGTATTATACAAAAAAAAAAAAAAACGAATCCGAATAGAAACCCAACTACGGCTGAGTTTTATATAACTGTTGGACACACGTTCTTCTTCTATTTTGGTTCTGTTTCTTATCTTCATTAGCCAAAACGGCCACACATGCTACTTTAATAATCTTTTTTAATTTATTCGTTGAAAATTTTTCTATTTTTAATTTAGAACATAAATAACAGAACAAATTTAATTGGGGACTGACAGCTCTTGTCGCGTTCGTGTCGTTTCCATTGTATTTTCACGGGCATTTTGTACGGCGTTTTTGTCGTGTCGCTCACATTGTGTTTTAGCCTTATAAGAACGAAAAGGAAAACAGCGGTAATGAACACGTGTTGGCATTAAGCTTGAAAAATGGACATAGCGGCGCGAGCGTATTATCGCGGGCAAATTACGACCGATTATCTAAATTCAGCCGAATCGCAGATTAACGATCAAAATGTTTCTAATTTTGATATGATCGAGGAAGAGCCTCAATAAAGCTAACGGTGAAGCTCGGAATTTGTTAAGGGCGGAAGATCATGCTAAAGAATGCGAATCCATCGCGGATTACGACGATAAAGCCGTGAATACATTATCTCTTCTTACTCAGCGTTTAACGAAATTGCGAGTGAAATCCTCAAAACATCGAAACTGATAGTTCACCTTCAACGAATAGTCCCAAAAACGATACTGGAATAAAATAACCAAAACTGAACCTTCGTCGATTTTCAGGGGATTTTAAGCTGCCATTTTGGAAGGTTCAGCGCGTCAGTTCATGAAAATCGGAATATCAACGGTGTAGAGAAGTTTAATTAACTACACTCACTCCTCTCCGGCCGAGCTGCAGATGCTGTAGCTGGCTTTACCCCGTCAGAATCATGTTATGAAGCGGCAATATTGCTCTTGAAGCAAGAGTTTGGGAATAACAACAAAATTGTGGACAAAATGATATACCATCTCATGTCTCTTACTCCTATTTATTCCCACCACGATGTTGTCGGACTAGGGCATCTCTATAATTCTGTTGTGGCGAGTACGAGATCTCTTACCACTATAGGGACCCCAACTACTTATTACTCGCATAACTACTGATTTCATCGCATAACTACTGATTTACCGGATGAAAGTACGGGGGCTTCAGCACGTACTGATGTCGAAGTTGTCTCTAATCATAGCGAGTGTTCTCATGGTTTCAATGGAGATAAGCAAGTGCAAAATATTCTAAAATTTCTAAAGAGATGCGTGGAGTCTCTTGAAAAATCAGAAGAGTCTCGATGCATTCAAAGGAAAATGTGTCCCAAAATTATTAAAACAGCTGCCGGTCTACATATGTGTACCTAGTGAAGTGAAATCTTGTTTTTGTGACTAATACTCTCATAATTCAGAAAACTGTACATCCAAATTGTCCATTTCTGAAATAAGTTGAAAAGAGACGGTCATTGTTTTAAATGCACGAAACGCGGTCACAGTGCTAAAGTTTGTCGTAACAGAATGATTCGATGGAGTAAATGCATTGGCAATCATGCATCGTCAATGTGTGATCCCAATTACAGCCGCAAGTCGACAGTTATCGAAAATTCATAAAAACCCGAGATCAATCGAGATAATAACTCATCGTCAGCAGAAGTTAAGAAAACAACAAATTTGTGTTCTACTTATTTACCACGGCAAACAGCCAGTGCTTTTCTCGTAGCTGACAATGCGAACAGAAAAATGTTAGAGTTATTTTTGATGGATGCAGCCAAAGAACATATATCAGGCAGCATCTCTAGAAAATTGAACCTTGAGATTGTAGATATGGTCATGATAAGCATCATTCCCTTTCGTAGTACAGTGCAGCCACAACAACAGCTGTGCAAACGTGTGAAGGTCAAGGTTATGAGTCAGTATGACAACCAGTTCGAATATTTTTTAGCTGTGGAGGTTCCAGACACTTGCCCAGATATTCTACCGGTTCCGAATAATGAGTGCGCGGAATACAGTGGAGTTTTACTTGAGGATTTGAGAAAGTTTGGTGTGCCAGAAGGAGGAATCTCCCTTTTAGTAGGCGCGGACTTTTATTGGAATTTAGTGCAAGCAGATATAATCCGGATATTGATAAGACTGTGTCCAACCAAAACAATGTTGGGTTGGACTTCACAAGGGCCCGCTAGTGAAGACTGGGAAAAACTGAGTCTGACCCCAACCGCAATGGCGTTCCAGGAAGTTGAATACATGATATCTCGCGTTTTTGGGATTTAGAGAAAATCGGGGTTATTAACGAGAGCGCTGAAAACTCAAATCCTATTGATCTTGACAAGTACATACAGAAAACGGGGAATCATTATGAGGCATCATTACTATGGCGTTCTAACAATCCAAATCTTAACGATAATCGAAATGAGGCTCTTAAACGTCTCAAAAAATTGATCAAGAAACTTAAGGTAGAGCCTAATAAGCTTATTAAATATGATATGGCTTTAACTGAAATGATATCTCCTGGAGTAGCTGAGAAGGCTTCGTCCGAAGCACACAGTTCTATAGCCAAATATTATATGCCACACCATCCCGTTTATGAAGAAAGGAATGTTACAACGCCAATGAGAATTGTTTTCTATGCTTCAGAGCGCTCAGCGCGGAGTTTTTCGTTAAATGATAATTTATTTGCAGGGCCTAATCTGCTTCCTGATATATTTTCTGTTCTGCTAAATTTTCGAATGACAAAAATCGCTTTACTAGCAGACATAGAGAAGGCGTTACTCCAAATATCTTTAGCAGAGCAAGATCGAGATTTTTTTTTTTTTTTACAACCGGTGTTGCGCGCCGGCAACAAGGGTCCAAGTTTATTTAAGTGTTGCGCGCCGGCAACAAGGGTTAATCAACCGTAGAGAATGTGTTGGGACCAATGAAGAAGTCCGTGTTTTTCACTTGAGTTTACTTTATTACTTTAACACTGTTTCTTTTGTACAAATTTACACTTTTACAATTTACTTTAGAGCTTTACTTAGAACAAATATACTTCGACTTTAACACTATTTTTCTTTATATTTTCCACTAGAGGCCTTACCTTGGGTAGGGGGACTCTCCAGCTTCAAGTGTAGAATATTTCTGATTTTCCTTGCATCAGAACTCTCTGCAGATTGATTATTTAGCAATTTTCGTGGTAACCAATCAAAAATTACCTATTGAGCATTTTTCTTGTGAAAAACAACCCAAAATCACCTATCAAGCATTTTTTCCAATAAAGGTGAAAAATTTATTGCAATAATGATTTTTCACCCGCAAATTATAGAAAATAATTGAGAACAATTGTATGAAAACAACGGTATCAATTTTCACACGAGTCCCAAAACAATAATTCACTTGCTTTATTACGTACAAATGACAAAAAGAAATTTGACGCCGGCGCTTCCGCTAAGGCAATTTCATTTGGTCAATATGTTGCACAGCGGGTGTGCGGTAAAATCGTTTAGCGAGTATCATGCTTTACTTCTTATCGCTTTGAGTTAATCAGGTGGCTCTATTATACGTTTGGCTGATTGTTCTCAAGCAAGAAGTCCAAAGGTTCTTATTTACGTGTAGAAAGGTGACAGGCTTTGTCTACCTAAGAATTATTACCGTGGACATGGGTACATCTAACGATTACTCATTATGTGCTGCAACTTGATTATAGTCGTGTGCGCATAGTTGTTTGTTTATTGTTTTGGTTCTCATAGTGGGATCAGATAACCGTGATTTATGAATGGGGGATGCTTGCTTGATTTTTTAGGTAATGCGTTATGAATCAGAGGCAATTGAAGTGGTTATTGCTTTATCATATTATTTGGATTACTTGGGGGATTTATAACACCGGTAACAAACATCGATTCACTTCAAATGTATGAAGAATATCGCATGACCCGTGTCGTGTTTGGGGTGACTTGTAGCCCTTATTTACTTACAGCCACAATAGAAAACCATTTAAAGGGTGAAGGCTCTTTCTTTCCGGATACGTGTGACATCCTACGCAGGTCCTTTTATATGGACGACCTAGTTTTGAGTATAAATGAGGAACAGATAGCTTGCAAAAATTATTCAGAAGCCTGCAATATTTTACAAAGAGCACATATGACATTAAGAAAATGGAACTTAAACGTTGTGGATCTTCGACACAGATTTCAAAAGAGGGAAGTGATGGATGCTACACAGAAGGTATTGGGGTTCAGTTGGTGTTATGCTACGGATGCAATCTCGACTGACTTAAACCGCGTTGTCAGATGAGCTCCGAACATAACAAATGTTACAAAAAAAAGTTGTTCTACATTTTATTGCAAGAATTTGATCCGTTCGGTATGCTCGGACCATCTCAGGTTGGACTGAAAATTCTCTTTCAACAAATTTGGAAGGAAAATATCGACTGGGATGAACCGCAAGTCAACACACTTATGAAGACTTGGAATTCCTACATGACTGATTTAGAGGTTTTATGGGAAATAAGTTTACCCCGATGTGTATTTCCTTCCCATAATAGTGTAAATCGAAAATTACATATTTTCGCAGATGCCAGTTTGAGCGCTTATGGAGTGGCCGCATACCTGCGGAATGTGGATGAAAATGGAAATGTTTTTGTAAGTTACCCCATCTCCAAAAATAGAGTTGCACCATTAAAATCTACAGGAAAAACCGAACTCACGCTTCCCAAGCTTGAACTTACAGCAGTTTTATTTGCTGCTCGCCTTTTTAAATATTTGCAAGATCAGCTGGAGGTGTCCTTTGATTATGTTAAATTGTGGTCAGACTCAATTGGATTAACGGTGATATAATCAAATGGAAGCCTTATGTCGCACACAGAGTGAACGAGATTCGACAAATTACAAAATGTTCAGATTGGAAGCATTGTCCTGGTGATAAGAATCTTGCAAATCTTCTAACGCGTGGGATTAATTCAGCTAAATTGCTTGGGTCTTCATGGTACAACGGGCCTCTCTGGTTTTCGCAAGCAGAGAAAGATTGGCCAACAGCTGATTCTGATTTGTCTTATAGTTCCGGATGTTGTCGAGAAGAATAAATCCCTTCATGTACCCATCGAAATTGAGAAATTCAGTAATTGCAGAAGGCTTTTGCGAGCAACCATTTGCGCCCTTACCCAGAAACAGACTAGCTGTATCGAGACCTTTTGAGACCACGGGTATTGCCTTTTCTGGCCCGCTTTATGCAAGGTTATCAGAGAATGACGAAAAAACAGAAAAGGTTTATGATTTACTTTTGACGTGTGCAGCAGTTCGTGCTATCCATTTGGAACTTATGCCGGTCTGACCCGTGAGGCATTTTATATCCCGAAGAAATATTCCTAAATCCTTCATCTCTGACAATGCGAAAACCTTCAAGATTCACGGGATCTGAAAAGAACTGCAAGGCTACGCTGCGGTCAACTCATAGAATGACATTTCATACTGAGCCGCTTGATGGGGTATATTTTGGGAGCGTTTAGTTAAAAGCGTAAAATACGTACTACTTACTATGGAGCATCTAAAGTCATTTTTAACGGAAACGGAGTGCGTGATTAATTCCCGGCCCCTCACATATATCAGCGACGATCCTGTAGATCTTGTCCCTTTGACCCTGGCACACTTCCTGCTTGGAACTCTATCAGCACCACAGCAAGTAAACTTATTGGACGCAACAGCGAACGATTTGCGATCAGCATGGAAGACACGTCTTCGTTCTACTCTTCTCTTTTTTAAACGCTGGCGAACGGAGTATGTACAAAATCTTAGATCTGCTCACAATTCTGGAAAGCAAATTTTAACAAACATCACGGAAGGTGATGTGGTCCTTCTATATGAATCATCGGTCCCACGTGTACACTGGAAATTGGCTAAGATCGAGAAAAACCTTCCAGGCAGAGATAGAAAAGTTCGAGCCTGTGAAGTCTGCTTTTCAAATGAATCCAAACTTCGTAGGCCTATACAGCTCCTCTATCCCTTAAAGATCTCAGATGAATCTTCGCAGGCGCCGGCCGGTCGATGTTGAAAATGTTAAGAGAATAAGACAACTTTCAGCAGTATTGCTCTTGAAACTCTTTTTATAATTTACTCATTTTAAGTTAGTCTCTATTTAACCATCAGACTAACTGGACGCACTAGTAATTTGAACTTCTAATAAAGTTTAGTTTTGTTTTAAACGCCAAGTTTTAATTTAAAATACCGAGTCTAATCCTCCTCCTTAGTTATTTTTGATAACATTCTCCTGTTCCCCGTATGTTTATACTTACGGACGTACACTAATAAATAATGATAGTGACAATTTTTTCCTACTATGTTAATCTAAGCTCTTATAAAATAAAGAAGTTGTTCTTTAAGCATCTTCTATAAGTCTCTATTCTGCATTGCGTAGTTCGAAATCTAAAATGTTTGATTTCATAATTTTGGTTTTAATTTCTAATACGGTTTTCATGGTTATTTCATTGTTTTTATTTTATTTCATTACATTTTTTACTAATCATAACTAATAAACTTATCTTGAGTAACCAATACCGCGTTCATTTTTACGATTAACGATTAAAAACTAGAGTAAATAACGATTAATACCTGTCGATTTAACTTCATTATACTCGACAGACGATTAAATTATTTTCTTGAGATGAATTTTTCAATTATAATTAATTTAATTTAATATTTTAATCGACAACACTGCTACAGTACATATAATTTTGAAAGCGATACGGAAACTTCCTGGATTTTTGAGTTGTCAAATGTTGATTATTGAATAGAGTTAATTATTAGTTACCATATTTTGTAACCTAATTTAAATGTTAAAACTAATTAATTCTAAGTACATATATGGGTGGAAATGAAGGTATGTAGTTCAATCGAAGAAAAAAATTATTTTCAGTATCAAAATGTTACTTATTTACTAACAAAAATGTACTAATGTAGTAAGCCGAAAGAAAATGAGTTTAATGCCTCGATATAATAAAACAACGGCGACATGAGCAATAAAACGGGGACTAAGCCAAATGGAGGAATAACTCACTGCGGTCATAAACTATGGCGACAGGAATCTTTATGTTTCAATGTAGGTATACAGGTAATATCCCTGAGTGACATTCATTAAACGAGCTCAGGGAAATCCCTCCTGATCAGCACCTATAGACATGATTGAATTTATCTAATAGGCTTGAGGATCGGGTGTTTTAGTCCAATATACCTGAACGCAAAATGTACGTGAGAAGGAAAATGTATGAATGACTAACCTTGTGGATGAAGTATGACTGTAGGAAAAGGGATAATGAGCGTGGAATTGAGTGGAATGTAATGGCATGGCATGAGGAAGAACATTCGATCAAAAGGGCTCAAGCCTAGTTGACACGATAAATTTTTAAAAGGAGAAGATTCGAGGTTTAAAGTCAGAAAGTGTGGATCATTACACTAGTCTGTAAACATACGTAGAAAGTTCACTAAGTTTCTACAAGCCATGGTGAATTTTCAAGTCGAATTGTAGTTTTCGGGTACAGTAAGTTGTACAAGTCAAAATTTCCCACTTGTAGAATTACCGTTGTACAATTGTACAATGATTTCTACAAGTATTGCTTTGTAGTACACAAATTTTCTAACTTGTTAAAAAGCGCTTGTAGTACAGGTACGTTTAGTTTTTTTGGAATGGGGCCCTGGAGTATTACAGATGTCTGTTGAAAATGTGTAAACCTAATGCTACTTTCTTCATATTGAATCTAATTTTAGTATTTATTTTGAATTACTTAGCTGGGTTGTGGAGAGTTTTGCTATGAAATAAACTCATAACGAATTTAGTCAATATGAAATTGACCGAGTTTGCTGACAAATCCGCAGCTCGAGAATTGAATGAAAAAAAAACCTTTTTACAAAAGAAAAATCTTTGAAAAAGAAATTTTTATGCGAAAGAGGGCGTTTCTGATCAGCAGGAATCGTATACTCATCAGTACGCCTCGAATAAAATTAACACTTAAAAATTATTTTAAGGTCAGGTCAGGTCGGCTGTTCAATTTGGCGTATACGGCAGGCAGGAACCAAGCCAAGAAATAGAAGTACGACCGTTAAAGCATAATTTAGGTCATATATACGAAGCTAATTTATAATCAGGTGATACAGTAATTAAATATACTGCAGAGTTATTAGGATGCAAGATCTTCGAATTTAAATTTATATGTTCACTACAAGTTGGGTGTAATATATTAGAAAATTTTAATGTAGCCAGTAAAAAATAAACAAATTAATATAACTACAGCCGTAGAGATTTTAAAAACTCTAGAGAAACTTTAATAGAAATTAGATCTGATGAGAAATTTAATGACTTCGGTTTAAAGTCAGAAAGTGTGGATCATTACAGTTCAAGTGTGGGGTGAACAAAGTTTTTATTTTGTTTGTGTTTTGATCGATAGTAATTTATAAATGAACAAGGCTAGAATTTTAATATACATTCTGAAAAAGCTTAAAAACAGCATAAGTGAGTGTGGGTGAATTTATGTGCGCAATATAAATATAAAATGTATATCCGCTGATTCATTGTGTAGTTAAAAAAACGAAAACCTTAATTAGTGAAGTGAACGAGTGTGCAGTGAAAATTATTTTCGCATAATTACAAGTGATAAGGAGCCTAGTGAGTAGGTAGTTTTTCTCTTAAAAATCTATTGTGAAACAAATAGACGGGGATAACCATTTAGATTCTGAGGAAGCAAATCAGCTTTCTAGCAAAACTGATGGAGCTATGAGTGAAGTGGAGTTGTTAAAAATGGAAAATACTCTGCTTAAGGGTAAGTTGCCGTCGAGAGGCATGAAAAATGCATGAACTTTGGAATTTTTTTTACATAACATAACTACTTTTGGAAATGGGATTTAACGTATTTTATTCTTCTATTAATGGAGAGTAAATTCGATTTTTAATTTTTTTTTAAATATCCAAAATAGCGGCTCCAGTTCCAATCAAACAAAACCGTGCATGGCGTATTTTGGTCTACGCGGGGCGCTCCACAGCTCTGTCAGTTCATCCGAAACAAATAGGATTGAAAATTAAAACTATGTAAAATTTGGGAGGCTTTACCGGTTGTCTTTTTAAAAAAAAACACTACCTACTGAATAACGAAATGCTATCCGTTTGAAAAAGAAATCCATTTTTTTTTACATAAATCGCTTCCTAAATTGAATATCCTTTCAATTGCGCAGAGATTCATGTGAATTGGTTCAGACGTTGAAGCTGTAAAGCGCCCCGTTGTTCCCAGAAAAACTCATATATAAGATTTTTGACAGCTTACTTCAGCTATTCCAGCACCATACAGAGACCGTTCTTCTTCCTCCAAGAACTGATTGTGCTGAATCTGAAAAGATTACCAGTTTTCCGAAATGTACGAGAGTACCTCAGGAGCGAGAAAAGATCTCCCCAGAAAGCGCGTTCCGAGCGCCTCAGAGTACCTGTATTCCAGCCGGTGGACAATTCTGCTCTCAACAGGCTGTGAATTCTAAAATATACTTTAGATTTGAAAGTATCTTTTTACCCGTGTGCTAAACACTTTAAGGATGATAATTATGTAAAAAAAATGAATTTTTCATCGTCATGAATGGTAACCTTCCCTAAAGGAGGGTTCTTTGCAGTCGTCGACAAGTGAAACAAGTGACACTAGTATCAATACGAGCAGTAAAACATTAGTACCAACTGATCAACTTGCTTTTTGGATGGGTTACAGTGAAGCACCCACGTTAATACCTGAGTTCGATCCAGCGAAAAATGATCATTTCCTTCAAGACTGGATTATTAATATTGAGAATCTCACGGATGCGAGGAATGAAAGAACAACTGTGTTCTACGCGACACTTAGATTAGCAGGAGCAGCAAAATACTGGTTTCACAGCAGGAAAATTACATCAAGACGTGGCACGAACTTAAAGCTGAAATGATTGTTAAATATATTTTTTCTCCTCCTACCTGTGATATTTCCCTTATGGGGTATTGCGGGATGTGGTATTCCTGGTTTAGGTTGAACTCTATACACTTTTTTCTTGTTGGTTCCACAATTTTATTCTTTCAATCACTACCGATTGGATATTTCTTTTTCCATTACCGCTCTAATTTATATATTTTTACACAACACTCGTTCGTTTATTAATATCGATCTCATCTTCTTATTTGTACACAGTACTATTTGCTTATCCAGCTTTTGGTTTTGGTTTGCCAAACCGACCGATTTTTGTTTCATCACCGACTCCAAAAAAAACCTATCTCACCTTTTGATGGGTTAAAACAAACGCCGAGTCCCAAAATTAAAACACAACTCTCTTTCGTTATAAAACTCGACTGAGCTCTTGATCACTTTCATCGCGATCAAGATCCGTCGTTCAGGGTAGAACATGCATAGTTTGCATTTCTACCCTGAGAAAAATTTTCATTTATTCTGGACTTGATTAAACAAGTCCAGAATATTTTTCGATGGACGGTGGCTTGAAAAAATGTAATTTGATGTTTTTATAAACATCAGCCACCGTCCCGTCGCTTGAAATTGCGGCGCGTGTATACACGTAATGTATTTTCATGGCGCGCATTTCTTATCGCGAAAGCTTTTGTTCATAATATGTATGTACGTATGCCAACGAAACGTCGCTTTAAATTGCGGCGCACGTATACACGTATTTTCCGTATTTGGCCTTTCCAATGACTGCTCAATTAGCACCATAGCCCTCTCCCCTCAAGAATTATGATTGTCTAAACTCAACGGGGGGGAAAGTAGTCTGTGAAGCGCAATGCTGAACAAGGTGAAAGCTGTATAAGAGGAAAGCATGCATACTTGATAGATGAAATTTGTTGGTTTATTTTGGTGTTTTTTGGAGTTTTTGTTGATCGCTTTGGCATCTCCCAAGAGAGTGCGTACAGTAGTGTGGTGTAGTTAGTTGAGTGCTATGGACGCGAATTGGCACTTCTCAAGGCGAGGTAAATTTACCTTAGTGAAATTGAAATTGAGATTTTTGGCTGTATGGGTACTGTAGTAGATGCTAGGCAGATGGCCCACGATGCAATCGAAGTTATGTACTCATGTAAGTCAGAATAATAAAATCTCAAACATAGCTGTGAGAGGAGAAAGACAGACATAGCCTTGCCCCTGGGCGAATGGATGTCTTAGTTGGTGTATGGATAGGTTGACATAAAACGGAAATCAGGTATGTATGTTAGTAGTGCTTATATGGTTAGTATGCATGGACAGCTATAAGATCCAAATGGTGAATCTCGAAGCCACTCCAGACTGAATTGGGCACATCTTAACCTTCACGCGGTCCCCTCTGACAGCGCCCATAAGGATTGTATTACCTGTATAGGCCAAGTACAATTCTTTTGATGTTGCTAATAAGATCTAGGCCCGAACGGAGTTACCAGTACCGTTTAAAAAAGTATATCTTGCATGAAGATATGAAACTGGGAGTATTCATGGTCTGTTGATTATGCTTTACGAAAGCCATACCAAATGGGCGGCCCGACATTGGCTAACTTGGTACTACGGGAATGAGGAGCCCCAAATTGAGCTGCATTTAGTAGCGATATTTGCCTCGTCATGGGAAGGCCCCCTTGTGGGAGCATCGTAGTGGCTGTGGTAGCCCATATGCGGGCAGAGAGAGATTGTCTGAGTCTGCGTGACTATGCGAACATTCTTCTCTAAACAGAGTAGTTTGTTCTCTTGACAAAATTGCATACTGCGTCCGTGAATTTGAAGGATGGTCGCTTGTTATTGTATGCTTAGAGGATTGGCTCTCGGCGTGGAGTTGCGCTAAATCAACCCTGTGCCGTGATTTTTTGTTAAGTCGTTAAATATACATAGATTGTTATATATATATACCTAGATTTTCTGTGGATGCTTTACCAAGACTACTTTTTTTTTGTTGTTCTAAACAACCTTGATTAAATTAATTTGTTGAGTCATGTTGACAGCATCAGTGTTCTTTTGAGCCGCCTTAAGCCAATTGAACAGACTTGGTTCTAGGAAGTGATCGAGTTTGGAGTTTTGGGTGGAGGAGCGTTAGCTCGCTCTTCTAAAGGAATACCCTCTGTTGAAAGTTCGGGGTTACCTTGTGGTAGATTCCTCTGTTGTTTCATCTTGATAACAACTGGGTAGATGTATTTGACTGCCACAACTATCAGTATGGCCAGAGATAGTAGGCTCGTAAATGATAGCGAGTTTGTGGACAGGATATGGGAGTGTCTACTTGATACCTTGTCTTGGTATTTGGCAATTTTGTTTTCGATTTCCTTTAAGGAGTGTGTGTCCTGGTAGACTGATTTGTGGATATCGTCTCCCATTAAAATTTCCATTGGAACTAAGTTTTGGTTTTGAGATTCTGGTAAAATGTCAGCCAGACTCCTATTGATTAAGGAGTGAGTTAATTCTGGAAATTGTTTCGGCTGCACAATATTCAGCGGACTTTTACTTTGGCCTTCATTTTTAAACACTTTTTCGGCCATTTGGAACTGGCATGGTTGTATCATCTCTATTATTCCTTGTCCTTCCAGTTTTGAGATCACAAAGACATGTGATATGTAGCACCGTGGAGGTGATACATGAAAATAGCCACGCATTTGGCTTGTTTAGTTCAATCAACATGTCCTTTTGGGAATTTGTACTCCAGACCTGCATTGGGGCACTTCGTTTAAAGGATTATATAGTAATTTTACGTTCCCATTAGGTTAGAAAATCGCATAAATGTATGTGAGGTATTGCTGATATCAGAACTTCCTCATACAATTATTCTTGGAATTGACTTCTGGCGAGATATGCGTATACAAGCTAATTTTAATAAGAACTCGTGGGTATTTGGTGAAAGAGATAAGGAATATCACGTGAATTCCCTACAATGTCAGTCAACATTAACGTCAGATGAAAGGACGGAACTGGAAGAAATAATTAACGAAGCTAGAGCTAAGATGGGTACGGACTTGGGATGTACTAATGAGTTCATCATAGAATCGAAACCGAATCTGCCCCAGTCAAACAACGATTCTACCCGGTATCCCCAGCTATCCAGAAAATTATCAACGAGGAGCTTGATAAAATGTTGGAAATGGGTGTGGTGGAACCATCCAATAGTCCCTGGGCATCTCCGGTTGTCATGGTTCGAAAAAAAGATGGTACGTATAGATTTTGCGTCGACTTTAGAAAACTGAATAAGGTCACGATAAAAGACGCGTATCCGCTGCCCTATGTATCCGCCACGCTAGATAGATTAAGAGATGCCAGGTAATGTCATCCTTAGACATAAAGTCTGCATTTTGGCAGGTTCCGCTTGCTGAAGACTCCAAGCAATACACAGCCTTTACGGTACCGGGTAGGGGTTTGCTCCAATTCCGACGAATACCTTTCGGGCTAAGTAACTCCCCAGCGACATGGCAAAGATTGATTGACCGAATATTATCTGGAGACCTGGAAAGTAAGTTTTCGTTTATTTGGACGATGTTATCATCGTTACTCAGAGCTTTGAGGAGCATAAGTACGTGCTGAAAAATGTCCTTGACAAGTTGTATAAAGCAGGATTAGTCATCAATTATGAGAAGTGCGAATTTTGCAGGGCAGAACTTAAGTATTTGGGATATGTCGTGGGTGAAGGCGGCTTGCGGGTAGATCCTGAAAAAATTCAATGCATTCTAAATATTACCAGCCCTAAGAGCGTATCAGAAGTGAGGCGATTTATTGGAATAGTAGCTTGGTATAGGCGTTTTGTACAAGACTTTTCGACCTTAGTAGCACCCATTACTGGCCTACTAAAGAAGGAAAAGAAATTTATTTGGACAGACGAATGCGAAGAAGCGTTTAGGAAAGTCAAAGATTGTTTAGTGAGCGCACCAATTCTGAATTGCCCGAACTTTGATAAACCCTTCATAATTCACACTGATGCATCAGGATATGGGCTGGGTGCCGTATTGACCCAGGAAATTGATGGTAGTGATAAAGTGAATGCTTATTTGAGTCGGTCGCTAAATATCAGTGAACGTAATTACTCGACGACGGAACGCCAATATCTGGCAGTGCTGTGGGCCATCGAAAAGCTACGGCCTTATATAGAAGGTGCCAGCATTACCGTGGTTACTGACCATGCGTCTTTGTTGTGGCTCAACAACTTGAAAGACCCCACGGGTAGATTAGCAAGATGGGCAATGCGTCTCCAACAGTACGACTATAAAATAATCCATCGCAAAGGGAAGGAGCACTTGCTACCAGATTTATTGTCGAGGTCAGTCCCGGTCCTTAACTGTGTAGATGTTGGTACTAAAAAAGATAAATGGCACAGAGGAATGATCGAAAAGATTAGTAGGTATCCCTCAAAATATCCTGATTGGAGGCTGGAGGGGGAGGTATTGTGGAGGCATTGTCGTCCTGAGTACGCCGATCTAGCAATGTTTAGTGATTCGTGCAAGCAAGTCGTACCAAAACACCAACGGAAGTGTTTAATATCTAGAGCACATGACTTGCCAACAGCTGGACATTGTGGAGTACTGAAAACGTGCAATCGCTTGTCCCAGAAATTTTATTGGCCTAAAATGAGAGCGGATGTAGCGGATTATGTGAAGCATTGTAAGATCTGTCAAGCCATTCAACCTGAACTTAAAAAGCCTTATCGGTCCCTTGCCACATTCATCTAAAGGTTACAAATATATTCTGACCGTACTAGATCAGTTTAGCAAGTTCCCCATGCTGTTCCCGTTAAGAACTGCTAGTGCTGTTTCTGTCTGTCTGACTTTGGAAGACTTCGTGTTTTTACTCTTCGGAGTCCCGAAAACATTGGTGTGTGATAAAGGTATTTTTCGAATGAAAAAAGTGCAAAGCCTATAGTCCACGCAATTTTGCGAAATTTTAATTGACATTTTTTGTCCCCGATTTTGACGAATGAGCGCCCGTTGGATGCGGAATAATAAGAGGAATCTAACAGTAAAATATTTCTGACCGAGATTTGCTAGTTTTAGAAATATGCCACAAAACCCTTAGTGTGTGACCTGATTTCTGGTGGCCTTTCCTATGCAGTTTTTTTGGTCTATTTTAAAAACAATTTAAGGGTAAGGAATTCAAGAGACTTTGCACAGAATATGGGACAGATATCCACTATACTGCTTTTTACCACCCTCAAGCGAATCCCGCGGAACGCACGAATCAGGTGGTCAAATCCATGCTTCGGGCATATGTATCCAAAAACCATAGGGAGTGGGACTTGTATCTGACTAAAAGAGCATGTGCTATCCGCACGTCAACACACGAAGCAATGAAGTTGACACCTTATTTTATCAATTTTGGCAAAGAAATGATAACACATGGTAAAGAGCACGAACATGTTAGGTGTGAGAGACCATTTGATGCAGTGATACGTGCACAAGCTCTAGAAGATGTTAGGAAGGACGTACGAACAAGGTTAGCTAAAGCAGCTGAGTTAGGTAAGCGAGGTTATGACCTCAGAAGGCGAGATCGGAAGTTCCTCGTAAACGATTTAGTTTGGCGTAAAAATTATGTATTGTCTGATGCCGCCAAATTTTTCACGGCTAAACTAGCGCCTAAATACATAGGGCAATTTAGGGTTGCGAGGATCGTATCACCGTGGGTGTATGGGTTAGAAGACAATAGTACTGGGAAGAACTCTGGTATTTGGCATTCTAAAGATCTTAAGGTATACTATGGTGACACCCGAGATAAGGAGCCGTAGGCATATGAGTCCAACTCTTTGCCTTCTTATACAAGATGAAGGGAGATCTCAACAGATGGAGGAAACGTAGGAGGTAAATCATACATCATGTGTCGCTTTTTATGGGCTAGTTCTATTTTTAGACTTATCTAATTAAGTTGGAGGAGTTCTATACGTGTAACTAAACTTGCGTTAATACTCTATACTCTCTCTATGTCCGTACTTATATGCTATATATTAAAATGATCTAGACATTTTAATTCAAGAATCGAACAGGTCGGCAGTTGCTTGCGGGAATCTGATCAGAGTTTATTCATAAAATCAAAGTGTAATGAATTTGTCACCAGTTTGTTGCTCGTAAGCTGTTCGTTATAATGCTGTCTATACATCTGACATTCATTCAAATCGAATAACTTTGGAATCCAATTTCGGCTATTCAATATGTGATGATACGGGCTCGTACCACACGGTATCGAATTCTACAATTCTAGACGAGCGAAAAGCTTCGGGCTAAATGGTATTCTGGATAAATTATTTTAAAATGATTCGGGGAATCCTTTGGGTTCGTACAATTATTTTCTAGAGTCAAATTAAAAAACAAAAAAAAAAAAAAAAAATTGAAAGTCTTAGTAAAACAGTTTCATAAAACTTATCGTCAAATTTCTGTATTCTATATTCCATGACAGGTTTTTTCCTTTAATTAGATACTAATTAGATACTTAAGTTCACATTCTTACAGTTCGTATATGCGGAGCACATATATGTTCATTTAAGCGCCGTTCTCCTAGAGTTGGGGTTTCGTCTTGTATAGCTTATTCCCATGGTCGAAGATTGCTTGAATGAAAAACTTACATATATATATATGTAAGTTGATGCCAACAAATGTTTCTGTATACTTATTCGAATAAAATGAGATTTCGGGGAAATCTCTCGGAGGAAGGGGAGGCAATGTTACGTAGTAATTGCAAGTAGCCTAAATAAAACTGACACCGGGATTATTGGTTTCGGTTATACATGTGTCGTGTTGTCCTAGCATACTTGTGATCTTGAAATAGTGCTGCAAAAGGTCCTTTTTTTTTATTCCAGAAAATTCAAAGGATAAGTCTATGTTGCAGCGGAGACTCCGTATAATACTGGTTTGGTGGCTCAGGGATATGAGCCTATTCGCCGGCCTGAGATATGCGGAAAAGGATACAAATAACGAAAGAAATGTTGTAAATTAAGGGTGGTACGAGTTAGAGCGCGAGAGGCGGATAGGCGGACCTTGTAATATTTTTTTTTTAAACAATACTTGATTTGCAAATCATTATATTAATATATTATATATATATATAATAATTATATTATATTAGTAATATGTAGGCATTAACTGAAATGCACATGGAAATATTTAAATATTATGATTGTACTGTAAATGGAATTGCGAGCTTAACTGTCAATGAACTAAAATTAACTTCTATCTTTTTAGCCCTACTGCACTTAGCTTGGAAAATCGGGCCGTCCGTATTTTAAATCGTCAATTATCTACATATTTCCCGGGTCTCCAACCAAAAGAAAATAAATTAAAATGAAGATGCTCTAAAACAAATAATGAACACCCAGGCTGTGAAGTGTGAAAAGATCCACAATACATTATGTATGCTGTTCGGAACGCCACCTCAAAAGAGAAAAGAAAAGAGGAATCGATAAAATCGATGACCTCGATAAATTACAGTACAGTGACATATTTTTTTTGATCGACGCTGGCCGAATGGGGACAGGAGTTAAAAGAAGGCGAAGGTTTTCTCTCTCTCCCTGGCTAGCTATCGTAAAGTAAAGTGGTCGGTTCCGAAAGTTGTTAAAAAAAAAGCTAAGGTAATTTAGTCGCAACTAAAAAAAAAAAGAAAAAAAGCAGCAAGAAAAGAGGAGGAATTGAGTAGGAGATTTGTGAGTAGTGGATATATATATATACCAAGAAAAGAAGGATAAAGCAAATTAATAGAGTACGGCCGATTTTCCAAGTCAAGTGAGGACCGTAAGGCTAAAGCTAAGTATATATGTACTTATATATATTTGTGTTGAATTTTGGATTAAACGTTTTGTCAATTTCTCAGCCCTCGCGGCTTCATATTTTATAGTATATAGTTTATTTGTTCAGATTGCGTATGATAACATAATCTTATAACTTTATTGTGCCGTATTGCTTGATAGATAAGATAGATAAGATAGATAATATAGCGTTCGGTAACTGCAGTGGTTTGTTTTTATTTGCCTACACGAGTTTCGTGATTTCACTCGTAAAACCATCGAATAATAAAAATCACGTGGTGCCCAACTCCTAATTCAACGTGAAACCACACCATCTCCACTAGGCAGCCAAAAGGGGCCAAGAGCCCGAATAACGCTCGCTCCAGGGGTCTGCGTAACAAGGTATTATTTTCTATAATGGGGATTTCTAGATTCAAAAAATTTTTATTGGTATTAATATTAAATCTGGTTATATCATTACGTTGATGATTCTGGTATAAATAAACATTTCTTTAAACGATACTTCTCTCTTGTGTAATTAGAAATGACACCGCTACATGACGAAAACGTTTTGTTAAAGTCTTACAAAAATGAAGAATGTAAATAATTAAGACAGAAGCGTGTAGTTTACCAAACAATATTACTTTACACTTGATCGCTAACTAATTTCCTTGAAAAAAACTTTATTTTGCAATAATTTAGTGATGGGGTATTGCTATTTCACTCATACATCCGGCCTACTATGTATGTGAAGATCTTCCAGTTTAAAACCATGCTCTTGCAGTTCACTAGAAATATTGCCTTTTGATTTAATTCCTGGATGTTTCGTTCAGTACTTTCAGTGATGTGCTATATTCAACAAATTGACTATAGCTATTTATATATATACGCAGTAAAACAAAAATAAAAAAAAATCAGAATTCCACTATATATATGTAGGTAGGTACACCATGAAAGTACCCATATATCCAAATATAGTTTTAAATTGGAAGATCTTTAGGCATTTGCAAAAAAAAACATAAATAAAGGATACTCACAATTCAACTCCACGGCGTGATGAAGCGCTTCAGCAGACCTTCTAGATAAACGAATTGAATTAAAATTTACTGTCTCGACTTGCAACGTTAACATAGAATTCCTTAAAAAGAACTATGCAGCCAAAAAGTATTAACTGTCCAGATTTTTATCGCTTCGATAAACTTTGCTAAAAACTAGACCGTACTTATAGTTGGAAAGTTCCGCGTATGGTCCTATTTCACTTGCCACACTTTAACCATTTGCTCGATCCAAAGTCTGCACTTTTTATGTGGTATGCGACTGATAATAAGATTTTCCCTGGTTTAACATCTCACCAGGTGACTCCGACTTTGTGCAAAGAGGAAGTCACCGGCAACGGATCTTTCTGCTATATATGAGCTCATACGAGGATTTACAGATTTGGGTAAATAGTTCTCCGTGGGGAATAAATTCTAGTAAGATATGCAAATTACTCGTATTTTGCCATGTGTCACTTGCTCAACAATGATCGGATGATGTCCACAGAGTTTTGTATGCCTAGTTCGTTGAATAGTCTTAGATTTCCCTAAAACGAAAGCTCCTTCTGCTCTCACATCTTCTGCCGCAAACTCTTCGTTTTTATTAAATCTCTTAGAATGAGACCGGGAAATTGAATCCGTATGAGGTTTCCCCCATGTAGTTTTTCGGTATTGTCGGGATGAATTTGGACGATCCTGATTTCTTTCAATTGCAGGTTTTAAAAAGCAGTCGTATATGATCTTGAATATCCACCAAGACTCCTGTTCAACCGTTCAATTATACTACCACGATTTCAAGCGAAACCTAGTGAAAATTTATCGATTAATTTTATCCTGTCCTTCACCACTCGGAAATTCCTTTTTTTGGCAGGATGTCTTCGCAGATTTTCGATGATCAAAAAGTTTCTCCTGGATGTCTTTCACAATACGACAGTAAAAGTGATCTTCTTCTTCCTTGTCATCACCAGCCTGTCATTTGCAGCTTGAGGAAATGCATTTCTTTCGGTCGGGGTGCGTTCAGTTTTTTTTTTTCTTGACGCAGCCGCCTACACGCTTCAGTACGTGTAGCATATTGCTATATGCAATACGCTACGACCATAACAGTTGGTAATTAAAAATAGAATAAAATATAATTTTGTTTGTCAGAGTAATATTTGCGCTGACTGTAAAGAAAATAAAATATTCAATTTGACGTTTAAAGGAAAAAAACTTTGAACACAGATACACACTACTGTATACATTTTGAGAAAATACACATCAAGACTTTTTAGAATGTATTTGTTTTTAAAAATATAAAATTGTGTATTTGTGGATATTTTAGTTGTATTCTAATCGCCAGAGGGCAAACTCATATAATTTTATTTAAAACGCCAGAGGGCAAACTAAAATATTTTTTTATTTTAAACGCCAGAGGGCAAACTTATAAAAGTATTAATTTAATTGCCAAAAGGCAAATTTGTAAAGTTTTAATTCAGACGCCAGAGGGCAAAGCTGTTAAATAATATTTAAAAAAGTTTACTGTTACACTTTTAAAATATATAAAAATATTTTAAAAGATTTAAAATATATAAAAATATTTTAAAAGATTTAAAATAAAGAATGATAATTTAAAACAAAAAAAATATTATCATTAAATAAAAAAATAATATAATTTCAGTTTTTATCCTACTAAGAATTTAGGATAAACATATATAGATATATATATATATACATATATTTATATATTTATATAAATAAAGAACTGTTGAACTGCAACATATTCATTTTGTTGCCACAATCAATCATCATCATCTACCATACAATACTACCCGTTAAAGTCCTCTTCAAAAATGAAAGCAGAAAACATAAGCTTTCTTAAATCTGGGTAGGACCTTATCAGATAATCGCAATACCAAGCGATGTGAATACCACAATCAAAATTGGTAAACGAATAGTAACGGTACATAATAACCGTTTAAACCATATTTCGAATAAAAATATATCGTACACAAATGAACCAGGTTAACGTAAGACTCCTACATTATTAGTTCCCAATGAACTCCATTTCAATACCACCCTCAGGAACATTTGCGGTGGAGTCACTCCACTGCCCAGTTTAAAACGGCACAACAAAAGTACAAATATACTTAAAGGATTGTTTTCTTCCTCCGAATTGTCCACAGAGATGGCGCTAAAATTCATCGTATTTGCCCTCTTCATCCAATACACCACAGGAGAAATCGCTGAGAAACCCTATATAATGACCCAGCTAAATGGCTCGGGTATATTTTTCGAGGACCTAGGAGGCCTCATGGTGTATCATAACAGCTGGAATGTCCACACGGAGATAGATTTGGACGAACTAGATACTCAGATAAAGTTAGCGGAATATGCAGAGCAATTAGTACACAAACTCTGCATAAATATAACAGACCAAGGAGATCTGTGCAACATGCAGCAACCACACATACACGCTATAATAGATAGCGTACGAAAGCGCACGGAAACTATAAAGGAAATAGTACCAGGAAAACGCAAGGCCAGATCTTTATTTGACGGAATATGCGGTGCCATGCATTACTTATTCGGCACCATGGACAGCAATAACAAGAAAGAAATATACAGCAGGTTAGATGAAAATGAATCAAACGTACAAGCCCTAGCCGAGCTAGAGAAACAACCAATTAGTGTTGTAAAAACTACCTTGGAAAAGATTCAAAAACCGCTGGCTTTGCTAATGGACAGACAACAAAAAATAGCACACCAGATAAACGATCTCCACCATGTGGCCGATGACTTAACTAGGAGACAACTAAGACAAGAGATTATCAAGCTTATTACTCCAAATCATCGAAATCGAATATCGACAACAAGCCCTTCTGGATATAATAATGGCTAGTAGAACCAACCATATTCATCCACTCCTCCTGTCTCCGCAAAACTTGCTAAAAATATATCGCAAAACAACCTCGAATTGTCCGAATGATCAAAATTGTCTGTCTGTCCTATATCAGACCGCAGGAGCTCAGTCGCTCCTTATGCAGAACAAATTGGTGGTGAGAATTACACTCCCAATTGTTAACCTGTCAAAAATGATGCTACAACAGATTCGATGCTATCCTGTACCCAAGTCAGCAAATTATTCATTAATTCCAGACCCTGGTTAATCATACATAGCAAATAGCGCAAGAACTCAGGAATCTCTCTTATTGAAAGGCGAGAACATAAAAACCTACAAGAAAGTCACAAATAATTTGGAAGAAAACACGTATGTAGGCCAGCTGACCACGCCTATAATCAAAGCGGCATCACCCAACGAATGTGCCATTAAATTATTATATAATCCTTTAAATGAAGTGCCCAAATGCAGGACTAGAGTACAAGCTCCCCAAAAGGACATGTTGATTAAATTAAACAAGCCAAATGCGTGGCTATTTTCATTTATCACCTCCACGGTGCTACACATCACATGTCCAGATCACTTTGTGATCTCGAAACTGGAAGGACAAGGGATACGCAACCATGTCAAGTTCAAATAGGTGACAAAGTGCTTAAATACGAAGGTCAGAGTAAATATCTACTAAAAATTATTCAGCCGAATCAGTTTCCTGAGCTAAACCATTCGCTACTAAATGTAAAACTGGCCGAAATTTTACACGAATCTCAAAACCAGTCTGGGGCAATCTGAGATTTTAACGGGAGACGACATTCACGAGTCTATATATAAGGACACCCATTCACTGGAAGAAATCCAAAGTAAAATCAACAAATACCAAGAGAAAGTATCAAGTAGAAACTCCCATATTCTGTCCACAACCTCTCTATCATTTACGAGCCTACTAGTTTTGGCCATAATGATAGTTGTAGCACTGAAATATCTTTACCCTGTTGTCATAAAGATGAGACAACAGAGGAATCAACCACCAGGTAACCCCAAAATTTTATCAGAGGAAATTCCTTCAGAAGAACGAACCCCTGCTCCCCAACCCAGTTTAAAGCGAGCTCGATCACTTCCTAGAACTAAGTCTGTTCAATTGGTTTAAGGTGGCCCAAAAGAACACTGATACTGTCAACATGAGCCACTTAATCAAAGTGGAATTTATAGAAAATAGTAAACCTGGTAAAATATATATAAAAGTACTTAGAAATGAAAATGTACCCAAAGAAAAAAGTGTATTGAAAAACAAAATAGATAGAGTAATAAATTTAAAGAAACATTGCATTAGAGTTAATGCTTAACAAAAATAGATAAAAGAATAAAAATTGCTTTTAATGCTTTTAAAAATAAAATAATAATAATAAAAGGCATACAATAATGTATATCTTTGGCTATAATGCAATTAAAATAAACTATTGCATTAAATGGTATTTTAACTATAATACAATTTTTATTTACAATACATATCCTTAGATTATATGTTTTCTGCGCCTGCTCCTTGCTGTTGTGATTGAATAGAGTAGTGTCCCCATGGTAGAGTATCGGTTGTCCCACTCATAATATACCGCTTATTATCATATGGACTCAATGCAATCTTCTTTTGGTTGATCGTGTAGACATTATGGTTATGCGTTCGTATGAAGCTCTGATTAGCAGTTAATACTCGCTTGTTATTCAAACATTCGACGTAGTCTTCAAAATTGATATGCCTCTGGACTACATTAGTCTTTATTCCTTCGCTTTCTTCACAGTTTTACCATCGTTTATATGGCAACTGTACATTTAGCGCAAGCCTGCAAATTCGGTCATGGTTTTCCCATTCAGCTGATCCTTCATTAAAGCAGGAAGTGTTTTATTCATGAACGGTAAATTGAATTGATTATCTTCTAGATAATCACTTGGACCAAATTTATAATATTTTCAGCCATAGACTCATACTGATCCATCCGTTGAATCATCTCTTGCCCAAGTGCAGAAGCTTACGTTGTGCTCATAACATTTTGATTCGACTTTCTCAATATTTTTATATAATTTTAAAAAGTTATAGTAGTCTTGAATTTGTTCCTTATGCTCATCGAAAAAAAAAAATTTTATTATATTCTCTTATAAACTCCTCAATATCCATCTTAACAGTCTCACATTCAAGAAGACACTAATTGGAAGTAGCAATTTCCACTTAGATTTTGTATAGAATATACCAATTTCTTATAAAAATTTTCACTGCTTATTAGATTTTGAATAGAACATACTGTTAAAAAATTCTTATAAAATTTTGTTTTACCACTATGTATTTGTAAATATTATATGATATGTTTTCACCTAGAACTGATTTCAGAAAATGGTCTCCGGCTTAGTTTTGGGTAAAGGATCCCATTCGAAACTTTGAAACGAGTGATTACCAACGAAACCTGTGAAAACAAGTCTCCTGTGGTTCAATAGAGACGCCCAGATTCTTATAAAATTTCTTCTGCCTGTTAGATTTTGTATGGAACAAGAAATATCCATACAGCACAAAGGTCACCCTATTCTAGGATCGTGATCATATTGATATCTAGAGTAATGAAGCAGCTGATGAGCTAGGTGAAAAAAGGTTCTGAAATGGATAACTCTGCAGTACTATCACTTATTTGAGGATCCCATTCGAAACTTTGAAAAGAGTGATTACCAGCGAAACCTGTGAAAACAAGTCTCCTCTGGTTCTATAGAGACGCCCAGATTCTCATAAAATTTCTTCTGCCTGTTAGATTTTGTATGGAACATTCTCTTACCAGATTCTTATACAATTTTCTTCTGCTTATTAGATTTTTTTTATAGAACATATTGTTACTAAATTCTTATAAACTTCATTTTGTTGCCATCTAGGATATCGCATTCTTTCAACAAAGCTTTAAATTTAACTCACTCTCAACCTAATAAGAAAATACTCCAATATTGCAGCAGTTTCACGTGATCAATTTTTAGATATGTATTCGCCCAGCCCAGCTCTACACATGATAACCCCTGACGGCCAGAGTATATAAAGCAAACAACTGATAACACCAAGTTCCAAGCTGGCAAGTAAACGATAGAATATTGTCGCTAAAGCTCTCATCCACCAAGTATAAAGACCAGCCTAACACAAGCATGATATCAATCAAGCAACTGATAACACAAAGCTCCAAGGCAGATGTTGTGTGTTAGAGCGAGATGATTGAAAGTATGGTATTCACTAAAGTTTCCTACTAGATTATGAGCACCCGCGGCACATAAAAGAAACTTCATGCAACGCCAAACTTAACCTCTTCTCAAAATATTTGTTAATCCCAGACCCGAAAAATATAACGAATTGTAAACAAAACCTATAGACTTCCTCATTGACCAATATCCATAAGATAATTTCAAGCCATCATGTCCACCTAAAATATGAACACAGATTTATGTTAGAGCGACACAGATGTTTTGGCAGAGTCAGCTGGTTGAAAAGTATGGTATTCACTAAAGCTTTCTACTATATTATGCACACCCACCACCCATAAAATAAACTTCGAGCACCACTAAGATTAACCCAATCTCAACCACCACGATCTTGGTAAAAAGTAATATCAAATTACCTGCTAAGTCATGTTATTACACCTGACAACCAAAAAAATATATTCTTTTACTGCTCCCATACAATTTCCATTACTTAATATCATAGCACTATCTTCTATCATCAATGCTTTTAATTTAACCCACTCTCAACCTAACTTAAGATTTAAAGGTAAACAAATAACACTATCCTCTTCCACGCTCTTCACTAAAGCATTCTGATAAAAAATTTAAGTTTAGAGCAATTGCATGCCACTGGTAGTTAACCGTTTTCCCCTCAGCAACGATGGAGCCGGTGTGTATAATGTTTTTGAGAGAATTGAACTTCTATTTTGCGTTATTCTGAAATTTTTTTTTTTTTTCTGTTTCTTCTCTTTTCTTTAATTTTACAATTAAAAATGTCTTTAATTTTATTTGATTTCTATCGCAGCGTAGCTTATGAATTATTTAGTTATTCCTTTTCTTTTGTGATAAACAGAGATTATATGACTTCCTTGTCTGTGGATAAGTGCATTGACAGCTACCGAAGTACAAATAAGTATGAGTACACATAGCTTTTCGGGTCTGGACAGGGTGAGAACTCTGCTTAAAATTTTTTGTAGTCGTACAAGTGGGTTAAACATCTGTTCGCTAAATGCTAGAAGCATTAAAAACAAAATCGATGAATTTCGCGAGATTTTTTCCGGCTCTGATATTCATGCGATTTTGGTATGTGAGACGTGGTTAAATAAAAATATACCCTCTTCTTTGCTAAAAATTCCCGGCTACAATTTATATCGTAATGACCGTACATCTCGTATTGGAGGAGGTGTGGCGATCTTTGTTAGGGATTGTTTGAAGGCTAAATCAATTTCTTTCTCGGTGGATGATGAAATAGAATTTATATGTGTTGAAGTTTCCACTGGAATAGAAAAATGTGTGTTGTCTACTGTTTACTGTCCTCCCAACCAGTTTAACGCTGATAATGCTAGGCAACTGGAAAACTGTTTATTTAACATAACACAACGCTATACAAATGTGATTGTGGGTGGAGATTTTAATGTAAATCTTATTCGACGTGACCTGTTAGCTAACCAGTTTCTTCATCTTTTTCAGTCACTACATCTTAATACAGTGAACTCTCAACCAACCTACTTCAACACAACCAATCCGTCATTATTAGATTTATTTTTTGTTCCAGATTTAAGTAAAATATTTATGTTTAACCAGATTAGTCCACCCAGCACTTTGGATCATGACTTACTCTTTCTCAGCTATGACTTTTCTATGAATCTAGCGTCTCCTCAAAGCTTTTCATACAGGGATTACAATAATATTAATCTGGATGCCTTATTTGAAGAATGCCGACTGCTGCCCTGGTACGAGGTACTCAATCTTGCTCTGGCTGATGATCAGGTAGAGGTTTTCTCCACTCTTATCGCGTACTTATTTGAAAAATACGTCCCTTTGAGAGTGAGACTGATCCACAGAGTGGGGTGCCCGTGGTTTTCACCCGAAGTCTGTTCGCTTATTGCGGAGCGAGAATTCCTGTACAATCGATATAAGCGCCTCAAAACGAATGCTGCTCGACTAAACTATCTAGTTGCTCGTAATAGGGCCACGACAGCTATTCGGAATGCCAAACGCCAATTCTACAGCTCTAAGTTTAACACCGAACTTCAACCGAAAATTGTGTGGCGCAATCTACGGAACGCTGGAGTTTTTGGTGGGGATAGCGCAGCTTGTGGACTTGATGCGGATGATTTAAATTCTTTTTTTACCTCCTCTAACAATTCATCCCCAAGAACTCAAGCGAACGAATTAAATCCGCTTAGACTTCCGCGCTCATCACTCTCACAGGCGAGCATCAACAACTCTTTCTCCTTTCGTGGGATATGCCTCGATGAATTGATTTCCGCAATCTTTTCTATCAGGTCGGAAGCAGTGGGCCCTGACAGGTTGTCACCTCGCTTTATTAAGCTGCTGCTGCCACTAATCGGGAAAGTTTTGCTGCATATTATAAATACGTGTTTGATGTCATCCGCTTTTCCTAAAGCGTGGAAAACAGCAACAGTTTTACCAATACCAAAAAAAGCTTGTGCTTTAGAATTACCATCTGATTTCCGACCTATAAGTATTTTATGCTTTTTATCGAAGGTTCTGGAGAAACTAATTTATAAACAAATTCTCGAGCACGTGGAAAGCAATAATTTACTCACGCTTTGGCAATCAGGTTTTCGCACTTCTTTCAGCTGTGAAACAGCTATATTAAAAGTGTCCACAGATATAAGATCTGCGTTAAACAAGAATGAGTTTAGCGCCTTAGTTCTTCTCGATTTCTCAAAGGCCTTCGACAGCGTTGATCATAGTTTACTTCTACAGAAGCTCTCCATCAGGTTTGGGTTCAGTTCTTCTGCCATCACGTTGGTTAGAGGGTTTTTATCTGATCGTCAGCAGCGAGTTAAGGTAGGACAGGCTGTCTCTGGTTCGTTGCCCATTCGCTGTGGTGTTCCTCAAGGATCAGTACTAGGCCCTTTATTGTTTAGCCTATTTATAAATGACCTCCCACAAGTGTTAGAAGATGCAAAAGTGCATCTGTATGCCGACGATGTGCAATTATATCTTAGTAGGCCTATAGGACTTCTTGAGGATTGCATTGCGCGAATGAATTCTGAGCTAGATAGAATAAGCGATTGGTCGTTAGTAAATGGGCTAGTGCTCAACCCTGCTAAATCGAAGTGCATTGTCTTTTACGCCTCATCCCTAGATAACCTTGATGTTCCGCCAATAATTTTAAACAGTGTTATACTGCCGCTACATGATAGGGTTAATAATCTTGGGATTGTTTTAAATAGTGTGATGAAGTGTTGCGATAACGTTAATCTAGTGATCGGAAAGGTTTATGCTGGACTGCGCAGGTTATGGCTTTCAGCGAGTATTTTGCCGAGAAAACTTCGTATGAAGCTTGTGAAAACATTAATCATTCCGTACTTTACTTTTGGCAGCGTAGTTTTCCCAAAATTAGATAGCGTATGTGCCCGTAAGATACAGGTTGCCTTCAATGATTGTATACGCTTCATTTTTGGTCTCCGTAGATTTGACCATGTCTCGCCATATAGAATCCAACTGCTTGGATGCCCCCTGGATTCTTACCTTAATCAAAGAGCATTAACTCTTCTTTTTAATATATTAAATCGAAATAAACCTAAATATCTCAGGGAATTTTTCCAGTTATCGAATTCACCACGCAATCGTAACATAATACTTCCGCGATTCAGCAAATTGGTCATGGAGAGTTCTTTCCCTGTTCAGGCTGCCAGACTTTGGAATAGTCTTCCATTAAATATTCAGAGTGCTGGTACTGTCAGTGCATTTAAGAAGCTTATAAAGATGCAATCGTGAGATAAGGTTTTTCGTCTGTGTTCTGTTTATCACTAATTTTATAATTTTATAATTTTTATATTTTTATATTCTAATTCTTTTTATTCTTTTACTTCTTTAGTTATCAGTCTTATCTTATTTTATTTATTATTAGCATCAGTATAATTTTCTATATTGTTTATGATTTATCTTTAATTATTGAATTCTTTGATATATGCTTTTGAGTGTTAAATTTCTAGTCCCGATTTATCTCATAGTACAAAAAAAAAGATTGTAAATCTTGTGTACGTATCCCATGAATAAATTATTATTATTATTATATCTTACTAGATTAATATGCAACACAATTAATATATACACAACTTACAGTACCCACTCTCAACCTCTACCACGGTCTTCACTATAGACTTGAAGAATTACCAGTTTTTTCTTCCTTCATACATTCGGATGATGTATTAGAGAGATAAATATGTAGCAATATTGCCGATAACTTCCACTACTCATCTAAGACAACATATCATACTACATTAATATCATAACACCACCTTCTTTCATCAATTTAATTAAATTAAATTTAATTAAACCCACGCTCAACGTAATGGTTAGAAGATATGTGCTCAATCTAATAGTTTGAAGATAAAATTATCATGTTCTTATCAGCTTCATGTGAACTATGATATATGGGTAAATAACTCTGCTACCTTCCTATACTCACCAGCCCTAGACACAAAAAAACATGAATCAATTTGTTTATTTTATTTGAATGCATTTGTTTACGCAAGAAGTTATATTGTATTTCAAGCTCATTACACCCTGGCCACCGAAAATTTTACTAATTTATATTACTCATCTAAGTTGGCATATCATCCTACATTAATATGATAGCTCGTTAATGCTTTTAATTAACCACTCTCAAGCTAATGATAATATATATTTTTTTTCAGATGTGGCTTCTCAAACCACTTTCAGGCTAGGCTAACAAGTTCTTCTAGAAAGATTTCGTGTTCCAACACTGGTCATGCCATTACACCTTATCATCAAAAATTTGATGAAAAGTCTTTTACTATACTCATACAACTTTCACTACTCATCTAAGTTAGCATATCATACTATATTAGTATCACCCCACATTGATATCATAGGTGATCAAAGCTTTAAATTTAACCTACCCAAAAAAAAATTTTATTGAAAATAAAAAAAACAATTTTTCATAAAACCTAAGAATTTTCAAAACACACACATACACACACCTCATCGAAAATTTTCTGATAAGGCTTTTATTTCCATTACTTCATGTTTCTTAACATCCGAAGCAGCCGTGATCAATGATCAATTTTTAGATATCAAATATCATAGCATGATCCGTCATGTTTATTAAAGATTTTTAATCCACAACTTACGTTATAGTTGTTGTTGTTTGTTTTTTTTTTTTTTTTTCAACAAAAAAGAAATTTTCAATTATAACTTCCACTACTCATCTAGGACACCATATCCTACAGATTAATATCAGTTGTTGTTGTTTTTATCTAAAGAAATTAGGAATCTTTCATAAATCGGTCAATTTGTTTACTTTACTCGTCTGCTGTGCGAATTTGTTTACATTATTCGACTGCGAATTTGTTTACTTTACTGAATTGTGAGAGTTTTTTTATGCAAGGAATCAAATTAGAAGCATTACACCTGAAGAGCAAAATTAAGCATTTACTAATTTCCATTACATATCTAAGCCAACATATCTACCTACATTCATCCCAAACCGGCATCGCCTGATCTATTTTTAGTATATGGTTACATGGTGCAATCTTGTTTATAAAACAGGATTTCTGATGAAAATTTTATCCCCCTAGTAATAATACTATTGACATGAACAAAAAATATCCTAGGGTTAACTTGAATTATTACTACTATTAATTATAACTGCAAAGATAAGATCGCTAATATCTCGAAACCTATAGCCCGTGGAGGATTTCTGATGAAAATTTTTTCCACCTCTAGAACTAAAACCCCTACTGACACCTTCTAGAATCTATTGGCATATTGTGGGGTTAACTTGAATTATTACTAATACTAATTACACTAATTCACTTAGGGAATTTCACAACATATCTTATCCGCATAAATACACAGCTGCACACACCCACCCTTGCCTTGGGTACTGTTTTCTCAGACACCGAGTAGCCCAGCCCAACATACCACAGGCACTCATACTAACGTAAACAACTAACACCAAACTCAAGCTGACAAGTATATAGCCCCGATATAAATTCCCATAGGGTATTTCATATCATTACTTAAGCCGCACACATTCTACTCAAGCCTTGGTACAGGTAACATAGCCCAGTCCCACACACCCGACAATCCTAGTCATAGTATCAGATATTGCCACTAAAACTCTCAGCCAATCTCCAGTACCCGGACATTAGGGTCAAATTGTAGCCTCCAAGATAAGATCAAACTTAACCAGCAACCTCTACCAATAAAGCTTCCCATCCCTTCACAAGACGTCAAATTTTCAGTACAAAAGCGGCCTCAGAACCACACCTCTCCCTCCCCAGAACCCTCAGTGATCCAGAACTCCCAAATAAGTTTGGGAAAAAAGTTGCCAGATGGTAGGAAAGGAATTCCCCAAGCAGGCCCTGTGAGGTAGACCACTAGACGGAATCCCCCTCATTGGCCCAGATCCACCAAAATAGTTTGAATTTTCCGGACACTTTTTGTATGGAAAAAGTGCGCCAGAATGAACATAGCGTAACTGCTAATAGGTTAAAAAATTCTTTTTGTTATATTGTAAAATCAAATAAATAATTTACAGGGGGCATGAAATATTAATAACCTTTAAAAACATTTAAGTTCTAAGTCGGTTTTACGGAAAATAACGATCAACGTTTTAAGTGTTACCTGAAAAAAGAGCTTATAGTTGGCAAGCTAATCAAAACTAGGTAATCAATCTTTTATGCCTCCTAGGATTTTTTTTTTAAATGGAATATGAAATTTAAGTATCGATATTTGATGGATTGTTTTCTGATGAAAATTTGTGATGTGCATCTAGATAAGTCTACCTTAAAAGTGATGTGGAAATGGATTAAATGTATAAATTTCGTTAATATTGCGAAGCTTATTACATGAAAATATAAAAACAATAACAATTTTTTCTAATTAATAAATTTAGAAACAAAAATTCTTTCAAACGAACGGTAATCTTTACATGCATGGAACTAAATACGTGTATAATATAACGACAATAATATTACTACGCCTCTTTCTCAGTTGAACAGGGCGTCAAAGAAGTTAA
Organism: Dioctria rufipes; assembly: GCA_963924295.1. NCBI lineage: Eukaryota > Metazoa > Arthropoda > Insecta > Diptera > Asilidae > Dioctria > Dioctria rufipes. The sequence continues at coordinate 176,485,819 of OZ002740.1, read as the reverse complement.
GGCCGGGACTGCGCTATCATATGGCTATGCTTAAGGTATAGTCAACTTTCAACACATCCAAAGAAGCATTCTATTATACCCTCGGCAGACGGGCAAAATCAATGATCATTCATTCGTAATTGAATTTTTCAGAAATCGCTTTACCATTGAATTTTAATTTTAATTATTAATAATGTGCTGTCAATTACATATAAAAATTGACAGGACTTTCGTTTTAATTCACAAAATCTTAGGTAACATGATTTTTGAAAAAATTATTATACCCTGGGCAGACGGACAAAATCAATGATCATTCATTCGTAATTGATTTTTTCAAATATCCAGTTACCTAAGGTTTTGTTGATTAAAACGAAAGTCCTGTCAATTTTTGTATGTAATTGACAGCACATTTTTAATAATTAGAATTAAAATTCAATGGTAAGTCGATTTTTGAAAAATTCAATTACGAACGAATGATCATTGATTTTGCCCGTCTGCCTGAGGTATAGTGTTTACGCATATCAGACACGGACGGCGAAGTTCTTTGCTCTTAAATCCATCCCAACTTCACGAATACGTCAAGATCACACAGGAACACCTACCAGAGGGCCTAAACTACTACTCAAACCTCATTATTTGCAATTTACAATTCCATGCATGCAATGATCAGAATCTGTTACGTATCGTATTGCATGTAGCAATATGCTACACTGAGCCTAAGTACACGTCTGAAAAATGGACGGGATGCGACGGCTGAAAAAGGAAGAAGGAGAAGCGACAGATGACAGACTTTTGAGTCTTCTCGTTGCTCTCGTCAGTGTGCTCCACGAAAGGAAAGTTTTGTTATTTTGAAGAAGGCAAGTGAAAAGAAAATCAAGAGGAATCCTGTGGTCCGGTATAAACTAGATCATATTCCATATGAAAACGTCCAACTGGGTAACAAAAAGGCTCAAATTGTCAGCATCCTTGCTGCGACCGTGCACAGCACCCACTGTATCAAAGTCATTGTTTCACGTAACTTAAGCCAGAAAAACCTTGAAATTTCGACCACAGGGATCATCAAATTTTCACGTCAATTGTGAAAGCGTGTGCCACACTTTAGATTCTTTTTACACATCACGACTTCATACAGAAAGGTGTAAAATTTGCAGCTTCCTTCAAGCGAGCGTGCTCAGCATCCACCGCATCACACGGAGTCATTGTATATCTAGTTTGTATCAGAAAATTGTTGAATCTCCTGCCACAGAAATTGCTGAACCATACATCACATAAGTGAGCGCGTATAGCACTTCATATATCGTCCGACAGTGTAGCTCTTGCCAGAAATTGCATAAATTAACATAGCTGAGGGAGAGTGCCCGGCACCTCAAGGCAGTCATCAGTTCATAGGCTTAGATGTAATTATGATATAAGACTAACGTTGTTTTACAGTTAATGGCTAGTTGATCTTCCGAAACCCAGCAGCCAAACGTAATTTGTTGCAAAAATTTCCTTAATACAATTATATTGCTTTTATAGTTATGTGTATAATCAGAAAATTTATTACATATGGTGGTCTGAAATCACCATCGTGTGAAATGTAATAAATTATTACTAGATAGGTGTATCAGATGCCCACTTACCTTGTAGGGGTCCACTCTCCTGTTAAAATAACGATTAGAGTGAATTCTTTCGCCTTAGCAATAAGAGTTTTATGGTAACACATTGTAAGAGCTATATGAAATGTGGTCCACTGTCATAATCCGGGTAATCAATTTTTAATTCAACAATCGTTTTTTTTATGTAATTAATAAAAGAAAAAGCAATGTTAAGTAGAAAATGATTACATATTTATATAGAATAATGTCGGAATCTTTTTAAACGGAAAGAAGTAGAATATTAGACAGATTTTCTTAAGTCAGATCTTCGAACTTTAATTTTTTTGCAGTCTATCTGAAATTAGTCTTGTGTCTTCAGCTTATTACAACAACTAATGATAGCACATCAGGTGAATCCTGGTTTCTTTATATGATTTGCTCTTTCAATGATGGGCAACTCCGTATATTGAACGATGAAGTATGTCCACAGGTAGTTTATTAAATATGAGATTTAAGTTACATACATTAAAGCGAGTCCTTACTTTTATAACGTAATGACTTGGTAAGATCTCTTACTTTTCCTCTGACTCTCCTGGGGTCTCTTAGCATGAAGATCGACTAGGTCCGCTGCTCCTCTCTTTACAAGTCTTCACAGTGATACTGTACTATATAGCCCGCAGTATCGCAGGGTGATTGGGGAAATGGCTTTGGAATCCGAACACCTGCGCTTCCAATTGAGTAAGTGGTATGTAGTGTAAAAGTCCCTTCAGGACTGAGTGCGTGCAACGGCCTTTGGTTTGTAGGCACGAATTTTTTTTTATATGGCTGGTTGCACAGCGGCAGGTTTTCGTGGAACCTCCCCACACTCTCCGCCAATAGCCGAGGCGAGCTAGCGTGCCGCCCTGCAGTCAACGCTGTCCACCGAGTGATGTCAGCTCATGCTGGCAGTCTGGACTTTACGTCCAAGTACATCACTCTATATATTTCCATAACAAATCACAGAAAAGAAAATATTGTTTGACACATGTATACCCCTACCAAGGACAGAATCATATCAGTTATATAAACTAATACCGATTCCTTTACTTGACCTTCACCAACCTCTACTATGTTTCCATGAGACAGAGTTGAGTTAGGATTGAGTTAGCGTCAAGTTTTGCTGCCTGAATTAACTCGATGCTATTTCCATGAACGGCTTGAATTGAATTGACAGAAGCAATATTTCATACAAAGTAGCTGGGTTTGTGTGGATCTTTGAGGAGGAAACTAAAAGATGCGACATCCCATAGTAAAGTATATATATGACATCGTAGCCAAAAAATTTGCAATCTTGATTTCGGCAGGGTGTTTGATTGTCACTTTTTTGTAAACAAAGAGCCGTGAAGTGAGTTTTTATCAATTGTTTCGTAAGAATTTTGATGTATATCTATTTCTAGTTTTTAATAGATAGTGCTGTATGGACTGACTATAAGTATTTGAAAGAAAATAGAAATTAAGTGCCTGGTTAGTATATCTGAAAACAACTCGAAGAAAAAGCCTGCGGCGGTATCTTTTCACTTGTAAGTATAAATTTTACATTTTTTTTAGTGAAATAACTATTTCAGCACGATCTTCAGTCAAATTATAGCGAAAAATTCAACTCGATATTTCGAGTAATTGGCTTTGTTTATAACTGTCAATTTATGGGGTGTTTGGCGCAGAGACGGAGTTACAAAAGGTATAATTTACTTTTTATAGGCTACCTCGAGATGAAATTTTAAGAAGGAAATGGTTAATGGCTATTGGGCTAAGTGCTAGTAATATACAAAGGGGTTATACATGCTCAAGCCATTTCCTCTTCAAGGATCTATTTTCTTAAAAAAAAAAAAAACGATCCTTGCGAGAAATGCTATTCCTGTACTTTCACGTAATATCAGAAATCCAGCAGAAAAGCGTGAAGTAAGCCAACTAATACATTCGTGTATATAAAATTATCTAATTCTAAAACAGGGACATAAATTAGAAGATTTATTTTGTAAAGTGGGAACAATAAATGAAGATTTGGATACAACAAGCCGTGTCGAGGAAAATGCTTTAAAAAGGGAAGTAAAATTTATTTATTTTTGCCCAAAATCGTAGGTTTAACACAAAATTTAGTTGCTTATAAAGTCAAATTTTTGTATTAAAATTTTTTTTACTTAATATATTAAGCAGTTATACAGAAATGCATATTCTACACATGCGCCCGTGCAGATACAATTTGTTTTTTAATCCGGAAAAAATATTACGAATAAATTTTAAATCCTATTTAAAACAGATTTTTTTTTTTTTTTTTTTTAATAGCCAAGCTCAGGGGATACCCTATGATGCAAATCACAGCGTGGCAGGAAGGAGATAGGGAAAGGATGTATGCCGGAGGAAAGACAGAAGATGATAGACTGTTCCACATTCGCACAGTGCGGGATAAGAAAGCATCATGGAATTTAAATGTACGGCCGAAGGTAATTTGAAGGGTAAAAGGATTAGCGCGGGATGCAGCGCGGGTATTGCGTGCAGGAACTATTCTACAAGGGATCAGACTAGATTTTTCATCAGAACATTGGCCATGCATATAGCGATAAAGGAGCGAAAGGCATCCAACATTGCGACGGTGCTCGAGCGAGTCGATATGATGAGTAATTGCCACATCGCCAATGAGCTTGCAGGCTCTCTTTTGGACAATATCCAATGAAGCTAAGGCTGTGCGACCAGCCCCGGCCCAGATATGGGAATTGTATTCCATTCTGGGTCTGATGTAGGACTTGTAGAGGAGCGCTATATTTGATGGGCTGAAATATTTCTTACACCTTTTCAAAAAATCAAGACATTTGGATGCTTCTTTGGCAACCGAGAAGATGTGATCTGTCCAGCTTAACTTACTAGAAATATTAATGCCAAGAATTCTTAATGACGGTGATTCAGAAATTAATGCACCATCAAACGAAACGAGAGTGGTTAAGTGATGGTCTTGTTTTAATGAGATGAGACAGCTTTGGGTCTTAGATGCATTGAATTCGACGCGATTCACTTTGCCCCAAGCGAGAATATTGTCAAGATCGTTATTCAATGATCTAATCATGCAGTCTCGTTTAACACATGCTGCGTTCCCTCTGGAATCCGCAAGGGTGTCAAAGGAGTATGCGAAATCAAGGGTACTGTCATCAGCAAAGCTATGGATAGGATTGAAAGTAAGGGAAAGCAGATCATTAATGAAGATTAGAAATAGAGTCGGAGAAATAACAGAGCCCTGGGGGACACCGGCATTAATAGGATGAGGATCAGATATAACGCCATCTAATACAACTCGTATTTGGCGACTAGATAAAAAACTTTCAATCCATAATAGAAGAGGAGGGGAAAGACCAAGTGCTTTGATTTTGGCTAAAAGGGCTGAATGCCAGACTCTATCAAAGGCCTTTGAAATATCTAGAGCAACGATTTTGGACTCACCAAAATTGTGAAGACTACGATTCCAACGTTCCGTAAGAAAAGTCAGCAAGTCTCCAGATGAGCGTCCGTGCCGGAAGCCGTATTGGCGATCGTTGATGAGCTGATTGGTTTCCAGATACTTCATTAATTTGGAGTTAATGATAGATTCAAAAACCTTTGAAAGAATCGAAGTGATTGCAATTGGTCGATAATTTGAGGGATCGCTACCCTCTCCTTTCTTGGGAATAGGCTGAACGTGAGCTAGCTTCCAAGCAGTTGGAAATTTTCCTGTCGAGTAGGACAGGTAGAATAGTTTACGCAGAGGTTTAGCCAAGGATGAGGCACAGCTTTTAATTAATAGGGGGCGAGAAACCATCAGGGCCTGCGGCTTTAGAGACGTTGATTCCTTTAAGGACCTTGAACACATCCCTCGTACGGATGTGTATTGGCTCTTGTACACATCCGCACGGGGGATGCACGACAGGTGCCTGTGAAGTGGGTGGAAGAAAAGAATTTGATGCGAATCTAGCAGCCAAAATATTAGCTTTATCCAGGGAGTCAACAACCACTTCACCATTATTAAGTAGTGAAGGTATAGAGGAACTGCTGAAGTTGTTCCTGATGGTTTTGACCAGGGACCAGAAACCTTTACTACCTTTGCGGCTTGCCAAGATTCTTTGTCTAACATTCTGGTCAAAAAGAAATTTTTCTCTCTGGATAATGGACTTGCAGGTGTTCCGTGCAGTCTTGTAGATTCCTTTCAGTTCTGGACAAGGATGCATTTGATAGGCGCGAAAAGCAGACTCTTTCGCTTTTATAGCTTGGTTGCACTTATCGTTAAACCAAGAGCGATTTTGCTGTTGTTGAGATCTGCTGTAAGAATACGGAATATATTCACGCATGCCTACACTTAGTATGTTACTAAGTTCTAATGTGCATTCATCAGCATCCCTCGAAGCAAAACAGACCGACCAATCTATATCTCTAAGATACTGATTGAGACTTTCCCAATCAGCGTTCTTATAGTGCCAGAGAAGCCTACTTGTAGGTGGAGAAGTAGGGCGGCGCAGAGTTGAGGTGATAAATTGAGCCGTGATTAGACAGTGGTCTGAATTACCAAGAGGGGAGCCGACTGAGATGGAATATTTGTCAGGGTGAGATGACAGAAACAAATCTAGTAAATTGGCCCTATCTCCAGCTGCATCAGAGATTCTCGTCGGTGCATCCACTAGCTGATGCAAATTGAAAGATTCACAAAATAGTTCAACGAATCGGCCCGAAGGACTTGTGGTAGAAGAATGTCTGAGCCATGGCATGTTATGGACATTAAAATCGCCTGCCAGGATGATTTCGGAAGAGGGGGAGACAGAAAGCAGATGATCAATATTGTTGGAGATGTTGTCAAATGCGGATACCGTGTCGACATCAGACATATTTGGGCTGCGATAAAGGAACAAAAGTAGATGATGTGCCTGTGAAGTTTGAACCTAATCCAGATGTAATTAAACTCAGGATTGGCAGAAGGTGGAAAATCTTTTAGAATGGTAAAGGCCACATCATTCCGAATATATATTGCGATCCCCCTATGTGGAGAAAAGAGAGGCACTAAGCTATAACCAGGGACGTGATATTGATTAGAATCAGCATCAGAAACGACCTTGGTTTCACTTAGCGCAAGAATTGCCGGATTTTTTGATTGAAGGTGGCAGTGTGTGACTGCCTTACATCATCAAATGTGCCGAAAGATGAAGCAGCTTTGCAGTGTGGAGAGATAGCAGAACTTAGTGAGGAAATTCCTGCAAAAATAATGGTGCATTTTTTGCTTATATCTTGTCGATCAAATATTATCAAACAATATTTTAACGAAAATTTTATGTATGTTTTTGACAGAGAGCTTATCCTGAACACAATCTTGATTATGACATGGCCTTCGATTTTGAATATAATAAGGGAATTTGTAATGAGAAAAGTTCTGAAAAGAGAATGGTATAATATTTTTCCTATATTTCTTATTATAAATATTATATCTATATATATGATTTTTATATTATGAGGCAGAAATCCTAGACGAATCTTTAATAGTAAAGTTTGTGGATGTATGCTGTGGAACTAAAAGCTCCGGCATGGTAATGTTAAAGATCTATTTGAAACTAGAATTAGAGGAGCTCTTTAGATATTGTTACGTGCAACAAAAAGAGACAAGTGATGAAATCTACTTGAAATGGAGAGTAAACAATTTCAAGTTTGGAGAATCGATGATGGACTCTTTGGGAAGCTTATGGAATGGAATCCTCGAGAAGATTCTGGATTCAGATGTCACCACCAGTGGAGTAGCGAAAGAAATAAACAGGCAACGAGGTAAGAACTAAAGGAGATGCAAATGAGAAAATATCACGTACCCAATTCTAACACAATGACACTGATATTGTTTGTACATAAGCGCCGTATATTTGTACACCTGTACATAATTGTACAACCTATGCGCAATTTTAATCGCTTTTATTTTCATATACTCAAAAGTCTTTACTGGATTTGCAAACGTGAACGTAAAAAAGTTAATAATTTTGAAGAAAAGTTCAGTGGTAAAAAGTTTGTGAGTAATATTTGCTTCGTGGCCCCTACGGTTATTTCACGGGTTTTCCTGCGTCAATGCACCAAGCCCAAAACCATCCAAACCTAAGTATGGATTTGACAGCTAAGACCAAAAATGGCGGAGTGAAACATACACAAATGCAGGGCAATTTTGGGTACGCTCATGTACACGGATCGTACATATGATTGCATCTCCTTTAGTTATTACCTCGTTGTAAACAGGCAAAAGTGTTCTAATTGGATTACGATAATTGGAGATGCTGTACTATCGATAATTAGTTAATTAATTAATTATTTGTGAATTTTATAAGTGTAGAGCGAAAATAAAGAACTTGGGAATTAAATCTGTAACATTGTGTTTTAAATAACGAAACAAAAGCCACGCTCGCAACAATATTAATTGAAAATCTTTCATGTTCACAATGCTAGGAAAATAATTTAAAGAAAGAAATATATTCTTGTTTATTAATGTTTTAGTCTAATCTGATGAGCTTAAGTTTATTTAATTTTAATAGTAGTGTACTTGCGAATACAATAACAAATTTAAGCTAATAACTTTAGAAATTTATATTCTAAGTATTGTATTTCATAGCAATTTTCTGCTTATAATTACATATAATAGGACGTATTAATATGAAACACATATTTGAGTTGTTAGCGTATAACCATTGCTTTTCTTATATAAGGGTGTCGGTGCTATGTGTGTTTATCCACTTGTTCTTTATACGTTTTATATATATATACAATAATTTTCTTCTGTTACGAAGCTTGGGGTACTGTAAATATATTGGGATTTATTTTAAAGTAAGGGATGTCCTATCAGGACGCTTCTACATTTACAAAACATGATTTTTATAAAGATATAGGGATAATTAAATTAAAGAACAAAATAAATAAGTTGGAGGTAAGATTGAAATGTAAAAATAAGAATATTAAGGTCCCACAGTCTGCTCTTCGAAGAAAAAATGCAAAAATTGAGAAACAATTTAATATAATTGAATCTTTAAGATACAAAAACCTAATTGAAGAAGAGTTGCACGAGGTTCTTAATCGTATTTCTGAACTCAACAGAAAATTATTTCAACATGAACTTATAAAGCTTCAAGGGGGAAAAGTTCTAAAAAATTACACTCCACAGCTCCGCGTCTTTGCATTAAATTTGAATTTTATATTACCAAAGGCATACGATTAGAACTACTTTTAATTTTACTCTACCGCATAAAAGGACATTAGCCAAATGGTATGAAAATGTTGGGGGTTTACAAAACAGTTTTTTGAAGCTATTAAGCAAAATGTAGATGTTGCTAATGATAGTGAACACATATTTTTACAGTTAGTGTTCGATGAGATGCACAATCGACAGCACTTAGACTGGAGTGGGTATAACTTTTGATGGCACTTCCACAAATTTAACAACAGGAAAACTCCTTGGCAGTGATATCAGGAATACTGATGCAATACCATATTTTCAAATAGAAAACGATGACACAAAATATATATTGCATCCAGATCCAGTACATATGCTTAAGCTTGTCCACAATTCCTTAGGTGACCTTCAAATAATTATATACGGTGACGGCAATGAAATTAAATGGAATTATTTGAAAGATTTGCAGGAAAAGAAAGGCTTACACTTAGGAAACGAATTAAAAAGGGCACACATATACTTTCATCAACAAAAACTGAAAGTTAAATTAGCTGTTCAAACACTAAGTAAATCAGTTGCAGACGCCCTGGTTTTTTGTCGTGAGGTTTTAAAAATGTCATCCTTTGCAGGAAGTGGACCAATAGCACAATTCATTCGAATTTTTAATGACATATTTGATATTTTAAACAGCAGAAAGTTATCAGAATATCATTTTAAGAAAAAAGCCCTCTGCAACAATAATTTCCAACACATAAAGGAATTTATAACAAGTGCAATAGACTACATCCTCCATTTAAAATTAACTTCCGGAGAAGATATAAGCCGTAGAAATGTTGGATACCTGGGTTTGGTGCGTGGACTTCAAAATGTTACACTTACAGTGGGTGATCAAATTTTTATAATCATTCTCCGAAATCATGCAATTTTGAAACAATTTATAAAAATATTAACCTAAATTTTATTATATATCGGAATTTATGGTTTTAATGCTGTGTAATGACTTTTAACTTTTAAAAAGAGTTACCAGATCTCTGCTAAATCGCATTACTATGAAGTTAGTTGCATATTAGCACTTGAGGTCATCGCATTTCTCTTTTTTTTTTTGCTTGGGCTGAGTCAACCATTGAGTATTAACCGTTTTTTTTTTTGTGATGTTTTTAAAAATTAGTAATTTTTTAGTTTATTAAAATGGTTAACAAGTGTTACGTTAAAATAATATATCCGTAGAGTCTGCGTATTTTATGAGCTATATTGGGATTAGAAATCTGATTTTTTTTAATGAAGATGGGTACACCTAAAGACATATCTCCAACTGAAATATCATAGATTCAGTCTTTGCTGAAGTTTACTGAATACTCTCAAAGGAACATCGCAGCAATATGTAATGTCTCTCAGTCATCTGTTAGCATAATTAAAAATAAAATGAGAAATAATGTGCCACTGACACCACGCCGTGCTGGACATTGTGGTAGAAAACTGACCAGAGATGAGCGCAAAATTTGGGATATTACAAAACAGATAAAAGCAAAAACGTGCTAACGAATCTAATGCATGAGGCGGGAAATAAAATTTCAACAATGACACGTCGGCAGAGGCTCCTAGAACAAAAATTTTAAATGTTGTCGCCCAGCAAAAACAAACCTCTGCTAACAAAAGCAATAAACAAAAACGGCTTTGGTGGGCCAAAAACCGTAGACATATGACGTAGGAATATTGAAGGAACGTTATTACTTAATATTTTCCCATCTTTTAAAATATTTAACTCGTACTCTCTCATAAATTTGTATTCATCTTTGATTTATTTACGTATGTTTCTCTGACGAGCTCACAGTACCGATTCTGAGGGATAAGTCTGGTTTTGTATTAAGACGATCGGGCGAAAAATACAATGCTGACTGTTTGATCGAACGAGTGAAACATCCTCTAAGCATTATGGTATGGTCTGTGATAAGTGGGCGAGGTACAGATAGGCTATATATTGTTGAAGGAACAATGCGTCAGGACTGATACATCCAAGTATTAGAAGCAAAACTATTGCCTCAACTCAAAGAATCGTTTCCAAACCGTGACTACATATTTATGCATGATTCTGCATCTTGCCAATGGTAGCCAAGAAGCCCACTATATGATTAAATGTCCAAAATATCGACATTTTGCTATGGCCTGGCAATTCTCCCGATGTCAATCCCATAGACAACCTATGGGAATTAATGAAAAGGGGGTTTGCCAGAGAAATGGTCACTAGCAAGTGGCAATTGCTTGAGATGCTCGTAACAGTACGGCATTATAACCCTGTGATTCAAGAAACTTGCAAAAAATACATAGACCGTATGCCTAGAAGAATTGAGGCAGTCATTACTGCAATAGGCGGTGTTACCAAATATTAACAAACGGATGTTCAAACAGTTTAACATGTAAAATATCTTACATGTGTATCATCAACCAAGTAGAAACAGCAAATAACAACTTTTAAATATTTAGTATATTACAATATGCCAAATAAATTAGATACAATTCATTTTATACATATTATTTCAAGTACTACTACCAAAATTAAGCAAATTTAAAAGTGATTATAATAATATGATCACCCACTGTATATATGAAAGATTTCTTAAAAGCTGCAAACTTGTTTATTTTCGTCTATATAATGCAAACCAGGATCACATTGAATTAACTTTCGCCTTAGTACGACTTGCTTTAGGCTCTAACACTAATCCCTCTGCTCAACAATTTATTGCTGCAACCAAAAAGCTTTTATTCCGATATAAAATTAGAGAAGGTGGTGTCGGAAATTGCATCCCACTGGAACATATAAGCTTACTAAATCCTAATGCAAAATCTAAACCATCCGAAGAAATGATTGGAAGTGCGGGTAGATTTAAAATGCTTGCAGATAGTTCTGAAGAGCTGGACAATTATGAATAAATAGACATACAGAGTTTCATTCATATGTCCGTGATCCCAGCAATATTTCAGATTATATTAAACACGTCGTAGAATACAACGCCGGTTTTGTTGTATTTTCCTTAAGTAAGAGATTGAATTGCGCGGATTATTTAGCTGCTTTGCAGAGAGAATATTCAGCAAAATCTCTAATAAATGAAAGTATTGGATATTTGAAAATGCGATGGGAAAGAGTAAAAAAAATATGCGAAAAAATTGAAAGAGCTTCGGCGCAATATCAAATTAAGTACCCAAGAGCGTGATGTTGCTATTTTAAACAATAAAGGTTTTAAAGTCTTATTACTGACTGTGCAAAAGTCACCAGTAGGTCAAGAACTCTTTCCCAATTATGCTGATCATATGGCTGAAAACGGACATAATGCCTTACCAATAAAATTAATTTCTGAAAAATACTTGAAAATTCGTTATCATTATATCTGCAAAAAGGAGTCTGAAAAACACCAATTAGGCAGAAACTTACAAAATTAATTTTATTTAAGGGAATGTAAATATAAAATAGACTAAGCTGTAAATGTAAAATAGAGTAAGCTGTAAATATAAAATAGAGTAAGCTGTAAATATAAATTAGTACATGTGTAAGGATTTGTGCTATATAGAAGTAAGTTTCGCTTTACGATGGGGAAGCGGCCATCAAAAGGCTGAACTACAATAAAAGTAAAACAATTTACGAATTTGAACGAGACTGAGGCTTACTTACGAAAAATTGATATTTTTAGCCTAAATATATATCACATTCCGTAAGAGTTATTATCTTGATATTTAATGTTTTCAAAAGTGGTAAAAGTGAAAAAATTAACAAATAAAAGTAGATGTAATTGAAGATTTGTGCCTTCTATTAATTCGCAGTGTCCTAATGACATTTTATGTGTTCAATTTTAAAAATTAATAAATGGAAGTTGATTTAATCGAAGATTTGTGCTTTCTATTAATTCGAAGTGCCTTAATAACATTTTCTGTGTTTGTTTTGCGTAAGTAAATGTACTTACGTATACTTCTATTGTAGTTCAGCCTTTTTTAACACTTGTTGTCTCCTTTGGTTCCCTCCTCAAAGTGTGGATAAAACAGCCATCCGCACTATTCTAACCACTGACTTATAACAATGGACTGAGAGATTTGTCACAAAAAATATTGTGTTTCTGTATATCACCGTTAGAGCACCATTTAAAACGTTTAATACATAAAAATATGTAAAACTCAACCAATCAGATGAAATTTTACACCCGTAAATCGAATTAAATTAAAAAAAATTATTTTCTTGTGTTCATATTTTAATCGTTTATAAGCACTCTTATAAGAAATTAAACTAATTCTAACTTTAATTTTCAAAAGTTATTCTTAACTGAATCCTGCGTATGGGCAAGAGTCGGCGCATGGTAAATGCCTTTACCTTATTCTTTCTGCGGTGATTGCATATGCAGCCAACATAAAAACATCAAATGGCATAAATAAACGTCCAGTAAGCAATATTTTGTGTTGGTAGCTCCAACTCTGCCATAGGGCGAAAGAGAGAACTGTAAAACTTGTGCCATTCTTTCCTATAGGAAAATGGCAATACGCTCAGTCCATTGTTATAAGTCAGTGATTCTAACTAATACACAAAACTCAACTAAACTCGACTCGTTTTATGAAGTTAACATGGATTCAACGAAACTAAACTCAATTCTCGTTTCCATGAGCACTAATTCTGACTCAATTCGAATTGAGCTCATCATAGATACATAACAATTATACTTATAAATGAATTTTCATACTAGCTTGGATATGATTCAAACGAGTCAGAAGAGGTGCTCATAGTATGGAAACGATAGAAGTGCAAGCTGGTAAAATGAATGGGATTACTTTTAAGCATTTGCTGGTGATGTGAACAGTTCCACCTATTTTCCACTCTTCTCTTCCTTAGTCGAATCAAGAACTTCAAGGGAACTCAGCTCTCATAAATTTTACCTAAATATATATATATATATATATATATATATTTATATGCTGCTCCTAGTTCTCTAATTTAAGGTATATATGTATTATTGCTCTTAGTTATATTAATCTACAAATCTGAAGTATCATTTTATGTAATACATATTTGGAAAAATTTGTCTACAGGACCCTCTGATCCTTTGACTCTATCACATCTAGACTATACTTGTGTATCGCCCAACATTAAACGTACGTACTCTTAGCAATAGTACATTAAATGTTTTTCTGCCCAATTTGATTTGAGCAAACTTTGCAAATCGCTAATATATAAATTACTTTGAAAATTTCAATGCAAACAAATTTAACCTTACATATATTACATAATTCGACACCGATCAATAAAGCAAGCTAAACGAGCCCATTATATTCAAAACACGAGAATCTGATTAGAATACAAACCTCTTTCACTTCTTCCTTTTGGAAATCCAAAACTTGGTTCAAAACTTGAAGGCTTTAGGGGATGTGGTGTAACATCCGGCTTGGCGTACAATGCATAAGCATTACCCATGGTACATAGATGATAAACTTTGGTACAATCTCTAAAACTATATTTCAATAAAAAATGAAAACTTGCTTAACTTTAATATTTGCATGAAATACCTCACAATTCAACCTTACGAACCAAGAACGGAATCATAGAGGTGACTAAAAAATTTTAATGTCCAAATAAACGTCAAAACTAATGCATTGTTTGGGCCTTCCCATACAAGAAATTTTAGGGTTGGAAGGAATTTCCTCCCCTTGTGCTGAGACGTACCAGCACAATAATGTTGCGGAACAAATATACATGCCTGAAAACTCACCGATTTTCTTTAAACTATGCACACTAGTTCCTTTTCACTCACAAATCACAAATATGAAAACGAAATTTGTCGGAAAGTTATAGTTTCCGAGATATTCGACTTTAAAATTCCCGATATTTGTACTGCACTTCACAACACAATTTGACATTCTCACAATTATTAACTCTTCTTCTTGTTAGGTTTGTTCGATGCCCCGGGCTGTACTATCCTTAGAATATATAGCAAACAGGAATGGTTGAATCGTGTAAAATTCGTGTACATGAGCGTAATTTGTCAAGAGCAGGAGGTTATACATAGGAGTAAGTGAGATGCTGGATAGAGAAATTGTCAAAGCTGTAAATTAATTGTCAAATGTGCTTTTGTTTTGTGAGCAGATTTGGCCAACTTAAAGTTCTTTTGTGAAATTTAACAAAAATACCGAATCAATTCTTTTCAAAACTATTTATCTTTGAACTTTATTTAGTGCAAAGTTTTATAGTGCCACTAGTGCCTGTAAAAATCTTCATATCAATTAAAAAAAACAGAAATGAAGTGTTCGGTCAGTGCTTGCAAATATAAATTTGATTATAAACTAGGGAATCCTGTTTGAGGCAACTGCACTACCTAAATTATCTTTTTTGTTAATAGAAGCAAAGATTTATATAAATTAATTATGTGAATTGTTTCAGAATAAAGTAGGAAAAGAACATTTTTTACCACAGATGCTCCGCACAAAACCTTTGTTTACTTTTTGCAAACTGACAAGTTGTTTAGAATAGGGATGGCGTGTAAATACATGTAAAAATGGACTACCAACACAACCAGAAATTCATTACGCAAAATCTGGCTTATCACCATTCCTGTTTGCTATATATTCTAAGGTACTATCTTGTTTTTTGAAAACCCTGGGCTTACACGGGGTTTCTGAAACTTGTTCGATGAAAGCCCGGTGTTTCTGATTTCGTGCCCCGAACTTGCACTAAAAATTTGTAGGGCTAAACGTTTGACAATTGTGAACTGTCACATGTAATTTGTTCGGTGATTGCGGTCGAGTGAAGTATGTGAAGATATCAGGAGTGCATTCCAAAACATAGCTACAGTTGACTATAGCTGACTTCAATCGTTCCAAAACCCATTAGTCAACTAAATTATGTCAGCTGAGTTGACTTTTGAGCGTTTCGAAACATTTGAAGTTGACTAAAATAGTCAACTATCCCTGACTGTGCTCTAGACTGCTAGTTATCTAATATATAAACCGTGACGTGAGCTGTCAATTGAAATATTTTGTTTGGTGCGCTCTTACAAACGTTTTGCGAAATTTATTTATTTATTTAATTTTCTCTGGCTCATTTCGGATTAACACACAGTAATAAAATATTAGTTTTTAGTATCAATAAAATTATACAATTAGCATAAATGACAGTAGCTTACTCAGATCGTTCTAAAACCTCAAACAGCTTTAGTTAACTGCAGACAACTTGACATAGCTCTGACATAACTCTGACATAGCTACAACTATAGCTGCAGTTGTGTTTTGGAACGCACTCCAGGAAAAACTTATCAGGAAAGAATGGAACGACATGGGAAGTGGAACACAACAAATATTTTCATAAAGCCCAACTTATTTGAATGCTTATTTATATATTTAGTTATTTGAAGTGTACTTTAATTAATAATAAAGATTGATAATTTACTAATTGCGAGTTTTTGTTTTATAGATTCCCAATTCGGTGCAACTTAATGCACTTTTCACCTTATTTTCAGAATATTGTTTGTGTTTTTTATTGGTGCAGGAATAACCATTGTCGCACAACTTTTTTTTGCAGATAGTTACTATTTAAATGTTTAATACTATCTTCTGAAGATTTAGAGACATATCCTAGGGTGCCAGCGGAAGTGGTTCCCGATTTATATTCAATTAATCTTGACCTTTCTTGATTCCAGATTTTCATTTCGTTTAAGTTCACAATTCGATGTACTTACAATTGGAGCAGGAGTAATCATTGGCGCACAACTTTTTTTTGCAGATAGTTACTATTTAAATGTTCAATACTATCTTCTGAAGATTTTGAGACATATTCTAGGGTGCCAGCGGAAGTGGTTCCCAACTTATATTCAATGAATCTTGACCTTTCTTGATTCCAGATTTTCATTTGGTTTTTGTTCACAATTCGATGTCCTTACATTTGGAGCAGGAGTAATCATTGGCGCATAACTTTTTTTTGCAGATAGTTACTATTTAAATGTTCAATACTATCTTCTGAAGATTTAGAGACATATTCTAGGGTGCCAGCGGAAGTGGTTCCCGACTTATATTCAATGAATCTTGACCTTTCTTGATTCTAGATTTTCATTTGGTTTTTGTTCACAATTCGATGTCCTTACCATTGGAGCAGGAGTAATCATTGGCGCACAACTTTTTTTTGCAGATAGTTACTATTTAAATGTTCAATACTATCTTCTGAAGATTTAGAGACATATTCTAGGGTGCCAGCGGAAGTGGTTCCCGACTTATATTCAATGAATCTTGACCTTTCTTGATTCCAGATTTTCATTTGGTTTTTGTTCACAATTCGATGTCCTTACAATTGGAGCAGGAGTAATCATTTTTGCAGATAGTTACTATTTAAATGTTCAATACTATGTTTTCCCACAGCTAATGTCAATTCGACTGATTGACAAATACGAATAGACTGCGTTCGCAAAGTACAGTTTAATGAAATCTGTCAATTTCTATAATTGACTTTCGAAAGAAAACTGCAATTGCAAACGAGAATCCACGTATGCTGAAAGAAAATATCCTGGTGGAGTGTAGCGGTTAAATAAAAAAGGATAATTTGTCACTCTATTATTCAATTAATTATTTATTGCCACAAATAATACTACTGACTAAACAAATATTAATTTTATGAAGAAACTAATTACTTGTAAAATTCTATCACTATGAAAAATTTACTTCCCTCAACTTAGACGTACAAGCTTGGAAACTTCACTTAAAATTCACTGATTCACTGTATGTTTTATGTATTTAGTAATTAAAGGAAATTCAAATGTACAAAGGAATTATATTTTTACTCGAATTTATCTATTTCTTTTCAATAATAATAACTCAGAAAATTATGCTACTTCACAGTTTCATATATAAATAAAATTTTCTTTCTGATTCTTAACTAATATATTTACTAGTGGCTGAAAGTAAATAATTATTAGAACTCAAGGTAGATCCAATTTCTGAATTATTATGTTGTGCAAAAACTGACCTAATGGCATATGTTTCACACGATAAATAATTGTTAGAAATGTCGATTTACTTGAGTGAATTAGTTAAAATGGCTGAAAGAACAAGATTAAGAATAAAAATTTCAATCGTTCTTGTTAAATTCATACATGTGTGTATAACCAACACCTGGCATGCAAACACAATGAAATTTAACCCAAATTGAAAATATTAACTAATATGCAAATTTACCTTTAATTTAATTTAGATTTGTCGCTATTAAATTTAACCAATAAATTCACTTGAACTCTTGCTGTTGCTGCTTTTCTTGAACACAAAACTTTGACGATTCTATTGTTGAAAAAAATTACTATATTTGCTGAACTTTCTATTTCCTTTTACTGATGACGATTTGAACTATTTGCAAATTGTGGGAGGAATGCTACTGCATGTGCTCGCACTTTGACAACTTTGAAAATAAGAAGACAGAATGAAGAATGAACCCCCTTTTTATAGAGAATTTCGTTCCGATTTCATATCCATAAAAATGAATTATGCAAATTTTAGGCTTAATTTGACTACAATATGTAAATTTGTTGTAGTCATTTGATGTAAAATTACAAATTGCATTTTTTGACATCTTTCCCATAGAAATCCCTTTAAATTTCACGTAATTATGATAAGTTTTCCGAATCTGTGCTATAACTTATCGATACGCCATCTTTTAGTTCGATTTACAAAATTCCTCTCAAAATTCATTTTCGTTCATCTTTATTCGTGTCCCTCTCACACCCTTGTGTCTCTTTCGCACTTATTGGTGCAAAGGGAAATTCGAAAATTCGCGAATATTCCGTAAACCGTGTAAAATTACGCGACGCGAACGCGCCCATTCGATTCTGCGTCTCTTTTCACCCCGGGGTGATATGTCAAACATCGCGAGAGTATGGAGTTTGCCGTGTTTGTTTTTATGCGAAATGTCAGCCTCGCGCGAGTTTTGGTTTTTGATAAAATTAAGTGTTAAATTCAGTGTTTGTGTTGGCGTGTATCTTTATTCTGCTCAGAGCACTCCGAGCGCTCTGAACACCGATTTCTTGTATCTTTTTTTACTTTCAGAGTACTCTGAGCGCTCTGAACGTGTATCTTTATTATTGCTCTAACTAATCGTAGATAAACCTCGGAGCATTTGGAGCAATCCGTCAGTAATACCAATAGAGCGCAAAAAAATCCTATTAAAAATGTGAATACTTCTTTAAATTCCATATTTCCTTTCTTTCCTTCACCCCTTATTTATTTTTATAACTTTATTATTATTATTTATTTATTTTTATAAAGAATTTTGTATTTTCAATAGATATTTCACAAATCATAAGTGCTGCCAATATTAAAATAAACTACCAGAACACTCAGAGCACTCCGAATTTGTATCTTTTTTCCAGAGTGCTCTGAACGATCTAAAAAATCTGTTCGATCTACGGAGCGGAAAAAAGATACACGCCCAATCCCAGTTATTCATCGCGGGAATTACACAGTGTACTACAGGTAAGTGCATAAATTTATTTGTTTTATGTATTAAATATATATTTTCTGCCTTTCTTTCTCGACTGGCATAGATATCTGTCAAGGTGAATCTATTTGCAAATTTCACCTAAGATATCTGTGCATTAATTGTAAAAGGTAGTTAAATTATGTGTACGTACCTAGTACGTTCTTATTTGTGTGCTTTTATGTTGTAGAACATAAATTAATTGCATTTGCATGGTGCCTATATGGTGTTATGTATATACCTTAGAATATAGAGCAAACAGGAATGGTGATAAGCCCGATTTTGCGTAATGAATTTCTGGTTGTGTTGGTAGTCCATTTTTACATGTATTTACACGCCATCCCTATTCTAAGCAACTTGTCAATTTGCAAAAAGTAAACAAATATTTTGAGTGGAGCATCTGTGGTAAAAAATGTTCTTTTTCTGCTTTATTTTGAAACAATTCACATATTTAATTAATATAAAACTTTGCTTCTATTAACAAAAAAGATAATTTAGATAGTGAAGTTGCCTCAAACGGGATTCCCTAGTTTATAATCCAATTTATATTTGCAACCACTGACCGAGCACTTCATTTCTGATTTTTTAATTGATATGAAGATTTTAACAGGCACTAGTGGCACTATCAAACTTTGCACAAAATAAACTTCAAACATAAATAGTTTTGAAAAGAATTACTTCCGTACTTTTGTTAAATTTCGCAAAAGAATTTCAAATTGCATAAACCTGTTCACAAAACAAAATCACATTTGACAATTCTGCACCCAGCTTTGACAAATCTTTCTCCCAGCATCTCACTTACTCCTATGTATAACCTCCTGCTCTTGACAAATTACGCTCATGTACACGAATTTTACACGATTCAACCATTCCTGTTTGCTCTATATTCTAAGGTATATACATACAACTTGTTATTGTTGTTTATTTCTTTATTTCATTTATTTCTATAGTATATTTATCCTTGAAGTTCATGTTTTAATCATTTTGTTTATTTCAGGTCGTCGTGGGACCTTTGCATCTGTTGACACGCCAGATGCTGGTAAGATTTTTGTCTTTGAATTAGTTTGATTTTTCTCGTTGTAGGTTGGTCGAACATTCTCCCCCCTGTTGAACAGCCATGTTCAACCGTTTTTTGATTTGTTGTATACCTCGTTTGTGGTACTTGAAAAATCGCAGCTCTCCATCAGCAAGCACTCGCAGGCGTACCTGATAACGATCTGGTAGGTTGATTGTCTTCTCTCTATTCCGACGTTTTTGGATGTCGTAGAAATTAATTCTTTTGATTGTATCTTTTGATAGGAAGATGTCCACCTTCTCCCGAGTTCTAAACCGCTGGAAGGAGTTCTCGATTCTCGTCTCCGCTTCTTTAATAGTAGTAGTGAGCAAGAGTCTCTGCAAGTCGTTGACCTGGGCGCTGTTGATGATTGCAGGGTCCTGCATGACTGGCTTCGTCTGTGGAGTATCTCCTTCTATAGCGTTGTAGGGTTTCGCTGTCCTGGGCAAGTCCTGCTCGGTGGAACCTCCAGTCATTGATGACGTAGCTGGTCTTTCTGGATCCTGCGTAACTTGTGTAGTTGAAGCAGCTGTTCCTTGAACATCTGGTTCCGAATCTGCAGTAGCTTCCACGATATCTGACCACAGGCTGTTGAATTCGCCTAAGTCGTAAGCAGGAGCGTTGAGAGGACTTCCCGGCAATGAAAAATTAAAGTTTAAATCATCATAGATATCTAAAATATCTTGATCAACTGTAAATTCGGACATCTGTAAATAAAATCTAATAAGTAAATGGTTTTTTGTTTTAAGGGGACAACACAACATTTAACAGATGTGTTAGTTTTACACATATTTGTTAATTAATTCAACGGTAACCTACAAATCTTGTTGATAGGCCTGACAAATGTACTTGTCTGTGTTTTGATTCTGACGACACGAACCAGTCCATCAGCTCCTGGGTGGACTTCTTTGGCCAAGTGGTTGGGGCAGCATTATCAACTTTCAATAACACCACCTCTCCTTTGCAGATGTTAAGTTCTGGTTGAAACCATTTTGGTCTATTCTGGAGTTGGTTCAAGTAATCCTTAGACCAATGGTTCCAGAACTTTTGTACCATGTGTTGCACACTTTTCCATCGACTGGAGTGTGTTACATTGTCCATATTAAGATTTGGCTCTGGAATGGCGTTAAGCGATTGTCCTATCAGAAAGTGTCCAGGAGTCAGAACAAGTTGATCACTTGGATCATTGTTAACTCGGCATAAGGGCCTTGAATTTAAACAGGCTTCTATCTGGGTTAATAGTGTAACATATTCCTCAAATGTGAGGTTCGAGTTGCAGATCTTCGTAGGTGGTATTTGATAGATTTGACACCTGATTCCCACAATCCTCCAAAATGAGGAGCTGCTGGTGGATTCATGTGCCATGAAATGGATTTGCCTGCCAAATATTCAGCAGCTTGTGGCCATGCTTGCTTGATTGCTTGTTGCAGTTCTTTATCTAATATTATTTTGCCGCCAATGAAATTAGTGCCACAATCTGAATAGATTTCTGTGCACAAACCTCTTCTGCTAACGAACCTCTTCAAGGCTGCAATGAAAGCCTCTGATGTCATGTCAGACACCAGCTCAATATGTACAGCCTTCGTTGCCATACATATAAAAATACAAAAATATGCCTTTTGGACTTTGGTATTTCTTAACTTTGATAATTTGACCATTACAGGTCCAGCATAATCAATCCCAATTCTCGAGAATGGTCTCGTTATATTCACTCTTGCTGATGGTAGATTGCCCATTTGTTGTGTCATAGATGCTTGACGTTGTTTAAAACATGTAATACATCTATGCAATCGAGATGTGATGCAACGTCTTCCATCCAATATCCATACAGAATTGCGTATAGTATTTAACACTAATGACGTATTGCCATGTAATGTTTCCAAGTGTACTTTATCAATGTATATCCACGTAACATGATGATCACGAGGTAATATAACTGGATGTTTTCTATCGTATGAGACCAAGGCGTGCTCTAATCGTCCACCTACTCGGATCAATCCATCTCTATCGAGCATGGGATTGAGTCTAATAATTTTGCTCTGTTTTGATAGTGGTCGGTGTTGCACTAGGTCCTGATACTCCTTTGTGAATGCTGTCTGTTGCACCAGTTTGAATATTGTCTTTTGTGCCTTAGTGTACTCACTGCTAGTTAGCACATTGACTCTTTTATTGTTAGGATTCCTGCAGTTGTGGATGAAGCGTTGTATGAGTGCTGTAATACAAACTAGGCGTGTAAATGAAGAATACTTCAGAAGAATGTTGTCTTCTAAGTTATCTGTAGTAGTCATGAATGTCTGTACTGAATCATCATTTACTACATCTTCAGTTGTTCCAATTAGTATCCAACCAAACATTGTATTGATTGCTGTTGGACCTTTGTTTGAACCACGTACAATACCTTCTTGTACGATTCTAGCATAAACCTTGGCACCTAATAAAGCGTCTATTTTGCCAGGCTTCCAGTAAGTGGGATCTGCTAGCTTTAAGTTGTCTAAGTGTTGATAGCTTTCCTTTGTGATTGGTGTTGTTGGTAAACTATCAGTGACTTTGTTGATGATCAGGAAGTTTTCTTCTATTGCTGTCTCATTTGATCCACAAGATTGTAACTTAAGCTTCGTTTGCTTGTTCACGTTACTCATTGGCTTTTGTTCAACCCTGTTACAACTACTAATGTTTCCTTACAATTCGCTTGTAACCTATGGGATGCAGATTGTGTTATGAACGAACACTCTGATCCAGGATCAATTAAACATCGCAATATCAGTGGTTTTCCATTTGCTCCTTGAGCCTTCACCAACGCTGTGGATAGTAATGCCGACGATCGCTCCCTATTCATATAGGTCTGAGTGATTTGTGAGCCTCCAGTGCCTTGTCTGTTGCATGACTTTCCTTGTATGCAATCATTACTATCGCTGTTGTTTTGTTGAACTCGATTTACCTTGTCTTCGCTTTCAACTGATCTAGAATGAAGATTTTTTGCCTCTCCATCCTTCTGGTGTAACCTGTTTGTAGTTACGTCTTGGTGTAACCTGTTTGCAGTTACGTCTTCGTGTAACCTGTTTGCAGTTACATCCTCATGAATTGTCGTATGATGTCTTTGTTTGCACTTAAGACATCGATGACGACTGGAGCATTCTTTAAGTGAATGTTTCTTAGACAAACAATTATAGCAGTGGCCATTTGACTTGATGAACCACTTTCTACCTTTGATGTCCATTTTCTGATACTTCTTGCAGTTTTGAAGAAGATGCTTGTCATTACACGCTGAACATTTCATATTCACTACGTATAATGGCTTTGTTGATTCAACTACATGGTATGTCTTGGTCGTAGTTGGTTTGGATCCACTCTTGGCATGACTTGTTCTGGGCGCCAGAGTATCCGTAAGTGCTTCTAATATTTTCAAACGATTGTCTAAGAACGAGCTGAACTGTCTGTATTTAGGAAGCTCTTGTGATGCTCCCTGATGTTCTTCCCAAAGTCTCAACGTTATGAAGGGAAGCTTCTCTGAACTATTAAATAAATAAGTAGCACATCCCATGTTGATATGTCTACTTGTAGGCTCTTTAGTTGTTGCAGGCATTCCTCTGAAGTGTCGATTAAGGATTTTAAACCAGCTGTAGTCTCTATATTTAATTTTGACTGACTTGTCAGTATCTTTAGTTGATGATTGACCAATATCTTTTTGTTTTCGTACCTTGCCTTTAGTTTGTTCCAGGCAGGTAAGTAGTCCTCATTTGTTATAGGAGTATGTCGTAGTAGTTTTTCCGCATCTCCTATTAAAGAACCTTTCAAATAATACAGTTTTTGAACGTCTTTCAAACTTGTATTATTGTGTACTACAGCGACGACGTAAAGATCATGAAAAGAACGCCAGCCATCATAATCACCATTATATTTTGGCAATGTGATCTTAGGAAGAATGTTTTGTTGTTGTTCCACACGTGTTTGTTGTGTTAACAAGAGTGTGGAATCTGTCCGCTCTGTTGTAGGATTAATTGCATCATATAATGTACCTATATAATTGCAATAAATTGTCTCTAATTTGCTAAATGTGTCATCGAAAATATATTTCAGCGTGCCTTCTGGTGGGGTTTCGAGGATAAATTCGTTGATCAATTGGTCGATTTTCTCATACTCGAGCCATGTTCTCCTTATCTCTGAGAGTTTTGCTTCATAGAAACCCTTTGATCGGGTCTCTGATATTGTTTGTTTGCCATTATCAATAGATTTAATCAGGCGATTTCTTATTGCCCGTTCCTTGTTTAATAACCCCTTTACGTCTGCCATTATTGATTGAAATCAAATTCGAGTAAAGAAATGAAAATAAATCTTATTTTGCTACGCTATCTATGTGTGAATCAATGAACTAAATTAATTGAAATTTCTTGCTTATAAACGTACACTACCGAATTCTGACGTTCTCGCGTATAAACGTAGCTCAATAATTAAGTGAGTAGAGCGACTCCTGGATGGAACCACCTAATGTCAATTCGACTGATTGACAAATACGAATAGACTGCGTTCGCAAAGTACAGTATAATGAAATCTGTCAATTCCTATAATTGACTTTCGAAAGAAAACTGCAATTGCAAACAAGAATCCACGTATGCTGAAAGAAAATATCCTGGTGGAGTGTAGCGGTTAAATAAAAAAGGATAATTTGTCACTCTATTATTCAATTAATTATTTATTGCAACAAATAATACTACTGACTAAACAAATATTAATTTTATGAAGAAACTAATTACTTGTAAAATTCTATCACTATGAAAAATTTACTTCCCTCAACTTAGACGTACAAGCTTGGAAACTTCACTTAAAATTCACTGATTCACTGTATGTTTTATGTATTTAGTAATTAAAGGAAATTCAAATGTACAAAGGAATTATATTTTTACTCGAATTTATCTATTTCTTTTCAATAATAATAACTCAGAAAATTATGCTACTTCACAGTTTCATATATAAATAAAATTTTCTTTCTGATTCTTAACTAATATATTTACTAGTGGCTGAAAGTAAATAATTATTAGAACTCAAGGTAGATCCAATTTCTGAATTATTATGTTGTGCAAAAACTGACCTAATGGCATATGTTTCACACGATAAATAATTGTTAGAAATGTCGATTTACTTGAGTGAATTAGTTAAAATGGCTGAAAGAACAAGATTAAGAATAAAAATTTCAATCGTTCTTGTTAAATTCATACATGTGTGTATAACCAACACCTGGCATGCAAACACAATGAAATTTAACCCAAATTGAAAATAATAACTAATATGCAAATTTACCTTTAATTTAATTTAGATTTGTCGCTATTAAATTTAACCAATAAATTCACTTGAACTCTTGCTGTTGCTGCTTTTCTTGAACACAAAACTTTGACGATTCTATTGTTGAAAAAAATTACTATATTTGCTGAACTTTCTATTTCCTTTTACTGATGACGATTTGAACTATTTGCAAATTGTGGGAGGAATGCTACTGCATGTGCTCGCACTTTGACAACTTTGAAAATAAGAAGACAGAATGAAGAATGAACCCCCTTTTTATAGAGAATTTCGTTCCGATTTCATATCCATAAAAATGAATTATGCAAATTTTAGGCTTAATTTGACTACAATATGTAAATTTGTTGTAGTCATTTGATGTCAAATTACAAATTGCATTTTTTGACATCTTTCCCATAGAAATCCCTTCACGTAATTATGATAAGTTTTCCGAATCTGTGCTATAACTTATCGATACGCCATCTTTTAGTTCGATTTACAAAATTCCTCTCAAAATTCATTTTCGTTCATCTTTATTCGTGTCCCTCTCACACCCTTGTGTCTCTTTCGCACTTATTGGTGCAAAGGGAAATTCGAAAATTCGCGAATATTCCGTAAACCGTGTAAAATTACGCGACGCGAACGCGCCCATTCGATTCTGCGTCTCTTATCACCCCGGGGTGATATGTCAAACATCGCGAGAGTATGGAGTTTGCCGTGTTTGTTTTTATGCGAAATGTCAGCCTCGCGCGAGTTTTGGTTTTTGATAAAATTAAGTGTTAAATTCAGTGTTTGTGTATATCCCAGTTATTCATCGCGGGAATTACACGGTGTACTACAGGTAAGTGCATAAATTTATTTGTTTTATGTATTAATTATATATTTTCTGCCTTTCTTTCTCGACTGGCATAGATATCTGTCAAGGTGAATCTATTTGCAAATTTCAACTAAGATATCTGTGCATTAATTGTAAAAGGTAGTTAAATAATGTGTACGTACCTAGTACGTTCTTATTTGTGTGCTTTTATGTTGTAGAACATAAATTAATTGCATTTGCATGGTGCCTATATGGTGTTATGTATATACATACAACATGTTATTGTTGTTTATTTCTTTATTTCCTTTATTTCTATAGTATATTTATCCTTGAAGTTCATGTTTTAATCATTTTGTTTATTTCAGGTCGTCGTGGGACCTTTGCATCTGTTGACACGCCAGATGCTGGTAAGATTTTTGTCTTTGAATTAGTTTGATTTTTCTCGTTGTAGGTTGGTCGAACAACTATCTTCTGAAGATTTAGAGACATATTCTAGGGTGCCAGCGGAAGTGGTTCCCGACTTATATTCAATGAATCTTGACCTTTCTTGATTCCAGATTTTCATTTGGTTTTTGTTCACAATTCGATGTACTTACCATTGGAGCAGGAGTAATCATTGGCGCACAACTTTTTTTTTGCAGATAGTTACTATTTAAATGTTCAATACTATCTTCTGAAGATTTAGAGACATATTCTAGGGTGCCAGCGGAAGTGGTTCCCGACTTATATGCAATGAATCTTGACCTTTCTTGATTCCAGATTTTCATTTGGTTTTTGTTCACAATTCGATGTACTTACCATTGGAGCAGGAGTAATCATTGGCGCACAACTTTTTTTTGCAGATAGTTACTATTTAAATGTTCAATACTATCTTCTGAAGATTTAGAGACATATTCTAGGGTGCCAGCGGAAGTGGTTCCCGACTTATATTCAATGAATCTTGACCTTTCTTGATTCTAGATTTTCATTTCGTTTATGTTCACAATTCAATGTACTTACCATTGGAGCAGGAGTAATCATTGGCGCACAACTCTTTTTTGCAGATAGTTACTATTTAAATGTTCAATACTATCTTCTGAAGATTTAGAGACATATTCTAGGGTGCCAGCGGAAGTGGTTCCCGACTTATATTCAATGAATCTTGACCTTTCTTGATTCTAGATTTTCATTTCGTTTATGTTCACAATTCAATGTACTTACCATTGGAGCAGGAGTAATCATTGGCGCACAACTTTTTTTTGCAGATAGTTACTATTTAAATGTTCAATACTATCTTCTGAAGATTTAGAGACATATTCTAGGGTGCCAGCGGAAGTGGTTCCCGACTTATATTCAACGAATCTTGACCTTTCTTGATTCCAGATTTTCATTTGGTTTTTGTTCACAATTCGATGTCCTTACCATTGGAGCAGGAGTAATCATTAGCGCACAACTTTTTTTTGCAGATAGTTACTATTTAAATGTTCAATACTATCTTCTGAAGATTTAGAGACATATTCTAGGGTGCCAGCGGAAGTGGTTCCCGACTTATATCCAAGGAATCTTGACCTTTCTTGATTCCAGATTTTGGTTTGTGATATATTACAATTGCTTAATTGTTTGTTCTTCTAAGGAAAGTGTGTTCTTTTAAGGAAAGTCCACCTATGATTTGGACAGGATTACATTTTAACGTTTAAAAGGATCTTCTGAAGGTTTCAAGATATATCCTAAGGTGCCACATGGAGTGGTTCCCGAGATATATTCAAACTATCCTGAACTTACCTCGATTCGGGAATTTCGTTCGTGATATATATAAGGGGTTAATTGTTTGTTCTTTTAAGGAAAGTCCACCGTATTTTTGGACAGAACAATTAACCAATTATGATATTTTTCAAAGTGAACCTTATGCTTTTTAGGGTGCATCCAAATACAACCTGTAAAGTCAGGCAGCACAGATTGAATCTAACCTGTCCGGGTGTGCTCCAGCTGCAGCCACGTGATTTCCACTAATGTTAGCCAAAAGTCGATTATATTGCACTTTAACCCATCCTATGCCTAAAATGTGTCACGTACCAGACCAGAGATATCTTGGTCTGGCCAAAAGTAAGATCTTCGTATCAGATTTTAAATGAAATAATAAAAATACAATTATCAAATTCTGTGGCTTTATTAAATTTTAAACGCATTACTAATAATGTCCACCGGTTGCGCAAAATTTTCCTTCGATGAAACTGCTTGTGGTCACGATTCATGAGAAAGGCTATCATAGAAAGCGACACACATAATCATCAATCAATTCATAAGACATTTACTGAAATGCTCCTTTTCCTTAAGAGCTCGCATATAAAAGTGTGGTAAAACCTATGTATTGTACAAAATAATTATTCTTCGCAAAAAAAAAAAACTTCGCAGTCATCCCATATAATATCAAATCCAAATAGCATTTATTTGCAAGCCCCTGCCTTAAGCAACGTACAACGCTGGGCATTCCGACATTTTACAGATTAAATTTAGATTGTTACAGTAGTAGAATAAAGAATAAACTACAAACTAAAAAGCACCTGGTAGTTTAACATATTCAGTGGCATTAGAACGAAAAATCTTGACATAGATTGTTACAATAGCAAGATAAACTATAAACTAAAAGATAAGCTATAAATTATAAACTAAAAACTAAACGACTTTCTAATAGCACAGAAATATTATCATCACAATTAAGCTTGATATGTATATTTAGATTTAGTGGTGTACTATAAATAAACGCAATTTTCTCTTAATTATAATTTAAAAAAACGGTGTACTACATTACATCTAGTGAAAAAAGCAATGATTTCTAATTATTTGCGTTTATTCCATAAAGTACCTAAATTAAAAAAAAAACTCTTGACAACAGTATCAGTTCACAGATATAAATATTAACTGTCCTCGCCAGGTATTTCCGAATCCTCAACAGTTTTTGTAAGAGGAACATAAACTTTGAACGAGAATTTCGTTTTAATGAAGGATCCCTGAAATTGTAATTTAAATATTTATATATTAAAAAATGAAATGTTATACTTACTGTATTTATAATGGTGCAACCATGTTGTGTTGTGTTAAACGGATGATTAGGATCTCCAACCACTACTAGGTCTGGAAGAGGGTAAAGAGATAGGGCCGCATCATAGTCCCAATATATAGGAGCGCAATTGGATGCACAGGAGAGAGCGTTCCCTGGCAAATTAAGGTTCGCGCGAACAACAATGGAAAAGAATAAGTTTGCTTTTTTAGTTACGTGATTATCCAATTGGTCTATATCGGGAAAATGAATAGTATTACGACAAAACTTCGCGATAAGATCAGCTCGGCAAACTACTATTTGCTGTGTGCAATACTGTAATCGACATGGATTCGTAGCTAATTTTATCCTTGGCCATTTTTGTAATTAACCTGCTGTAACGAATTTTAGCCAAATCCGCCAATTCTAAAAAAAATCTGTTTCAAATTGTGCATTTTTCCGTCTGCCTTACTGAATGAGCCCATTAGAATTATTGTAACTGGTGGACAATTATCATATCCTACAAACAGTTGTTTAAGTTTAGTCATAACGATTGGCAAATCTAAACGAACATCAAAGAGAAACACAATTGTTGCCTCAGTATTTATTTGTTCAATTTCCATTAGTCGCGTCGCGACGAATACTTGAGAAGTTTCTTAGATGGTCCACCCAAGTATTTTGAACTCCAAAAAATGCACGGCTACTACTGGCTTGTTCAGAAGGAGGAAATCCCAGGCCTGCAACTTTAAGAACACCATCTATGTACTTTCCTTCTGCTAAAACAAAACATTCTTCGCAAAAAAAATCCAACATGAAAGCGAGCTTCGCTTAAATCTACTACTCCTGTAGTGTCTTCGATAAATATTTTCCTTCATCAAGTTGAATTAATAAACCAAGTTCAACTGTTTCCTCTAATTTTGATGTACAAAGTAAATTTTCAATGTAATACAATTTGAATTTCTTAAGATGACTGGAAGTTCCTTCGATCCTTAGAATATATAGCAAACAGGAATGGTTGAATCGTGTAAAATTCGTGTACATGAGCGTAATTTGTCAAGAGCAGGAGACTATACATAGGAGTAAGTGAGATGCTGGATAGAGAAATTGTCAAAGCTGTAGATTAACTGTCAAATGTGCCTTTGTTTTGTGAGCAGATTTGGTCAACTTAAAGTTCTTTTGTGAAATTTAACAAAAATACCGAATCAATTCTTTTCAAAACTATTTATTTTTGAACTTTATTTAGTGCAAAGTTTTATAGTGCCACTAGTGCCTGTAAAAATCTTCATATCAATTGAAAAAAACAGAAATGAAGTGTTCGGTCAGTGCTTGCAAATATAAATTGGATTATAAACTAGGGAATCCTGTTTGAGGCAACTGCACTACCTAAATTATCCTTTCTGTTAATAGAAACAAAGATTTATATAAATTAATTATGTGAATTGTTTCAGAATAAAGTAGAAAAAGAGCATTTTTTACCACAGATGGTCCGCACAAAACCTTTGTTTACTTTTTGCAAATTGACAAGTTGTTTAGAATAGGGATGGCGTGTAAATACATGTAAAAATGGACTACCAACACAACCAGGAATTCATTACGCAAAATCGGGCTTATCACCATTCCTGTTTGCTCTATATTCTAAGCTTCGATCACTGGAGAAAACAATTCATGTTTAGCTGTCTTCTGGAGAGCGCATGGGTCACTATAAGGATGTATTTATTAATTAATTGTTTAAAGTAGCCTTAAAAAATTCTAACGATCGTACAGTAAAACAACTGAGTTTGAAGATATTGCAGACTTTCTTTTTTAAAGTACTTAATTCGTCGTCCATTCTTCTAAAACACCAAACACGTTCTTCCTGCTTCGAACCTTCAATTTTATAGGTGGGAAAATAATTTTGAGTGTTCAGATCTTGGAAGAGGGTTTGTTTGTACTTCGTATCGATATTTTTGTACTTTAAATATTGTTGTATCGATATTTCAATGGCTCAACCCAGACGAGAGGGGAGGACGGAATTTGGCTAAGACGTGCCAAACAACAATGTTCACATTACAAATTTAAAAATATTTTTGTATTGCTCTAAGTCGGTGTAGAATATCTATTTACCTTACACCGAATCTATCATTCTCGTGCTCTTTTCTTCCCTACTGGTATCGTGGGAAGAAAAGAGTCGGGAAATGACAGATTCGGAGGCAGTGGTTACACCGAGTCGCAGAAAAGAATTCACCAATAGTTTATAATTTCCGTTCAACCTGTTTGAACACTTACACAATTAAATACGGTATTCATATAAGATAGCACAGTGGGCAAAATTATTGTGATGACAAATGTGGGCACAAGTTCCGTGCTGCTCATTCTATCTAGTATTTTTTTTTCGCTGTTATATTTTATTGTATTTTGTAAAAAAGTAATTGTAGTCGCAAAAAATTTTAAATTGCTAAAGAATTATTAGATTTGCTTTAAAGTTATAAAAAAATGTATAAATTGTTAATCAGGTGAAATTAATATCTAGTGTATTCCAAGCTTTATTTAGTTGCAGCGCCATCTTTTGAAAATTAAAATATATTGTTATATACATATATAACGAATTTGCTGCACTTTTGTTTGTTATTTGTTATTTTACCGAGACGATTGTCTTGAACAACGGAGCCAGCTGGACGAACCTGTCTTAAAAAGAAATATTAGGGCATTAAGCCGTGAAAACAAAATAATCATTATCCATTGCCCATAATTCTTCCACTTCAACTCTTTCACATCCTATACACATTCAATTCTCGGATAAGTTCCGTGAAAACATCTGGATCACTTTCAATTAAACACAAAATTTCCAACACTCACTTTCAGTCATATATATTCCCAACTTCCTTACTCAAAAATAATAATCGTAAAACAATAACTAATAGATAACTTTTTGGAAAGGTTTTTATTCAATGAGAAAAACCTCCAGCGAATTGATGCACAAATCAACATTTTACATTTCTCCGAGGCACACTATCAAAAGATTTCAAACTTTTATTTGGTTTACGAGCGAGAACATTGTTGTTTGGCACGTCTAGGCCAAATTCCGTCCTCCCCTCTCGTCTGGGTTGAGCCATTGAAATATCGATACAACAATATTTAAAGTACAAAAATATCGATACGAAGTACAAACAAACCCTCTTCCAAGATCTGAACACTCAAAATTATTTTCCCACCTATAAAATTGAAGGTTGGAAGCAGGAAGAACGTGTTTGGTGTTTTAGAAGAATGGACGACGAATTAAGTACTTTAAAAAAGAAAGTCTGCAATATCTTCAAACTCAGTTGTTTTACTGTACGATCGTTAGTATTTTTTAAGGCTACTTGAAACAATTAATTAATAAATACATCCTTATAGTGACCCATGCGCTCTCCAGAAGACAGCTAAACATGAATTGTTTTCTCCAGTGATCGAAGGAACTTCCAGTCATCTTAAGAAATTCAAATTGTATTACATTGAAAATTTACTTTGTACATCAAAATTAGAGGAAACAGTTGAACTTGGTTTATTAATTCAACTTGATGAAGGAAAATATTTATCGAAGACACTACAGGAGTAGTAGATTTAAGCGAAGCTCGCTTTCATGTTGGATTTTTTTGCGAAGAATGCTTTGTTTTAGCAGAAGGAAAGTACATAGATGGTGTTCTTAAAGTTGCAGGCCTGGGATTTCCTCCTTCTGAACAAGCCAGTAGTAGCCGTGCATTTTTTGGAGTTCAAAATACTTGGCTGGACCATCTAAGAAACTTCTCAAGTATTCATCGCGACGCGACTAATGGAAATTGAACAAATAAATACTGAGGCAACAATTGTGTTTCTCTTTGATGTTCGTTTAGATTTGCCAATCGTTATGACTAAACTTAAACAACTATTTGTAGGATATGATAATTGTCCACCAGTTACAATAATTCTAATGGGCTCATTCAGTAAGGCAGACGGAAAAATGCACAATTTGAAACAGATTTTTTTTAGAATTGGCGGATTTGGCTAAAATTTGTTACAGCAGGTTAATTACAAAAATGGCCAAGGATAAAATTAGCTACGAATCCATGTCGATTACAGTATTGCACACAGCAAATAGTAGTTTGCCGAGCTGATCTTATCGCGAAGTTTTGTCGTAATACTATTCATTTTCCCGATATAGACCAATTGGATAATCACGTAACTAAAGAAGCAAACTTATTCTTTTCCATTGTTGTTCGCGCGAACCTTAATTTGCCAGGGAACGCTCTCTCCTGTGCATCCAATTGCGCTCCTATATATTGGGACTAAGATGCCGCCCTATCTCTTTACCCTCTTCCAGACCTAGTAGTGGTTGGAGATCCTAATCATCCGTTTAACACAACACAACATGGTTGCACCATTATAAATACAGTAAGTATAACATTTCATTTTTTAATATATAAATATTTAAATTACAATTTCAGGGATCCTTCATTAAAACGAAATTCTCGTTCAAAGTTTATGTTCCTTCTACAAAAACTGTTGAGGATTCGGAAATACCTGGCGAGGACAGTTAATATTTATATCTGTGAACTGATACTGTTGTCAAGAGTTTTTTTTTTAATTTAGGTACTTTATGGAATAAACGCAAATAATTAGAAATCATTGCTTTTTTCACTAGATGTAATGTAGTACACCGTTTTTTTAAATTATAATTAAGAGAAAATTGCGTTTATTTATAGTACACCACTAAATCTAAATATACATATCAAGCTTAATTGTGATGATAATATTTCTGTGCTATTAGAAAGTCGTTTAGTTTTTAGTTTATAATTTATAGCTTATCTTTTAGTTTATAGTTTATCTTGCTATTGTAACAATCTATGTCAAGATTTTTCGTTCTAATGCCACTGAATATGTTAAACTACCAGGTACTTTTTAGTTTGTAGTTTATTCTTTATTCTACTACTGTAACAATCTAAATTTAATCTGTAAAATGTCGGAATGCCCAGCGTTGTATGTTGCTTTAGGCAGGGGCTTGCAAATAAATGCTATTTGGATTTGATATTATATGGGGTGACTGCGAAGTTTTTGTTTTGCGAATAATAATTATTTTGTACAATACATAGGTTTTACCACACTTTTATATGCGAGCTCTTAAGGAAAAGGAGCATTTCAGTAAATGTCTTATGAATTGATTGATGATTATGTGTGTCGCTTTCTATGATAGCCTTTCTCATGAATCGTGACCACAAGCAGTTTCATCGAAGGAAAATTTTGCGCAACCGGTGGACATTATTAGTAATGCGTTTAAAATTTAATAAAGCCACAGAATTTGATAATTGTATTTTTATTATTTCATTTAAAATCTGATACGAAGATCTTACTTTTGGCCAGACCAAGATATCTCTGGTCTGGTACGTGACACATTTTAGGCATAGGATGGGTTAAAGTGCAATATAATCGACTTTCGGCTAACATTAGTGGAAATCACGTGCCTGTAGCTGGAGCACACCCGGACAGGTTAGATTCAACCTGTGCTGCCTGACTTTACAGGTTGTATTTGGATGCACCCTAAAAAGCATAAGGTTCACTTTGAAAACTATCATAATTGGTTAATTGTTCTGTCCAAAAATACGGTGGACTTTCCTTAAAAGAACAAACAATTAACCCCTTATAATATATCACGAACGAAATTCCCGAATCGAGGTAAGGTCAGGATAGTTTGAATATATCTCGGGAACCACTCCATGTGGCACCTTAGGATATATCTTGAAACCTTCAGAAGATCCTTTTAAACGTTAAAATGTAATCCTGTACAAATCATAGGTGGACTTTCCTTAAAAGAACACACTTTCCTTAGAAGAACAAACAATTAAGCAATTGTAATATATCACAAACCAAAATCTGGAATCAAGAAAGGTCAAGATTCCTTGGATATAAGTCGGGAACCACTTCCGCTGGCACCCTAGAATATGTCTCTAAATCTTCAGAAGATAGTATTGAACATTTAAATAGTAACTATCTGCAAAAAAAAGTTGTGCGCCAATGATTACTCCTGCTCCAATGGTAAGGACATCGAATTGTGAACAAAAACCAAATGAAAATCTGGAATCAAGAAAGGTCAAGATTCGTTGAATATAAGTCGGGAACCACTTCCGCTGGCACCCTAGAATATGTCTCTAAATCTTCAGAAGATAGTATTGAACATTTAAATAGTAACTATCTGCAAAAAAGGTTGTGCGCCAATGTTTACTCCTGCTCCAATGGTAAGTACATCGAATTGTGAACAAAAACCAAATGAAAATCTGGAATCAAGAAAGGTCAAGATTCATTGAATATAAGTCGGGAACTACTTCCGCTGGCACCCTAGAATATGTCTCTAAATCTTCAGAAGATAGTATTGAACATTTAAATAGTAACTATCTGCAAAAAAAAGTTGTGCGCTAATGTTTACTCCTGCTCCAATGGTAAGTACATCGAATTGTGAACAAAAACCAAATGAAAATCTGGAATCAAGAAAGGTCAAGATTCATTGAATATAAGTCGGGAGCTACTTCCGCTGGCACCCTAGAATATGTCTCTAAATCTTCAGAAGATAGTATTGAACATTTAAATAGTAACTATCTGCAAAAAAAAGTTGTGCGCCAATGATTACTCCTGCTCCAATGGTAAGTACAGCGAATTGTGAACAAAAAGCAAATGAAAATCTGGAATCAAGAAAGGTCAAGATTCATTGAATATAAGTCGGGAACTACTTCCGCTGGCACCCTAGAATATGTCTCTAAATCTTCAGAAGATAGTATTGAACATTTAAATAGTAACTATCTGCAAAAACAAGTTGTGCGCCAATGATTACTCCTGCTCCAATGGTAAGTACATCGAATTGTGAACAAAAACCAAATGAAAATCTGGAATCAAGAAAGGTCAAGATTCGTTGAATATAAGTCGGGAACCACTTCCGCTGGCACCCTAGAATATGTCTCTAAATCTTCAAAAGATAGTATTGAACATTTAAATAGTAACTATCTGCAAAAACAAGTTGTGCGCCAATGATTACTCCTGCTCCAATGGTAAGTACATCGAATTGTGAACAAAAACCAAATGAAAATCTGGAATCAAGAAAGGTCAAGATTCGTTGAATATAAGTCGGGAACCACTTCCGCTAGCACCCTAGAATATGTCTCTAAATCTTCAGAAGATAGTATTGAACATTTAAATAGTAACTATCTGCAAAAAAAAGTTGTGCGCCAATGATTACTCCTGCTCCAATGGTAAGTACATCGAATTGTGAACAAAAACCAAATGAAAATCTGGAATCAAGAAAGGTCAAGATTCATTGAATATAAGTCGGGAACTACTTCCGCTGGCACCCTAGAATATGTCTCTAAATCTTCAGAAGATAGTATTGAACATTTAAATAGTAACTATCTGCAAAAAAGGTTGTGCGCCAATGTTTACTCCTGCTCCAATGGTAAGTACATCGAATTGTGAACAAAAACCAAATGAAAATCTGGAATCAAGAAAGGTCAAGATTCATTGAATATAAGTCGGGAACTACTTCCGCTGGCACCCTAGAATATGTCTCTAAATCTTCAGAAGATAGTATTGAACATTTAAATAGTAACTATCTGCAAAAAAAAGTTGTGCGCTAATGTTTACTCCTGCTCCAATGGTAAGTACATCGAATTGTGAACAAAAACCAAATGAAAATCTGGAATCAAGAAAGGTCAAGATTCATTGAATATAAGTCGGGAGCTACTTCCGCTGGCACCCTAGAATATGTCTCTAAATCTTCAGAAGATAGTATTGAACATTTAAATAGTAACTATCTGCAAAAAAAAGTTGTGCGCCAATGATTACTCCTGCTCCAATGGTAAGTACAGCGAATTGTGAACAAAAAGCAAATGAAAATCTGGAATCAAGAAAGGTCAAGATTCAAATCAAATCAAATCAAATCAAAGTATATTTATTTCAAAGCCCCTGCTTAAAGCAACGTATAACGCTGGGCTTAACGAGGATACATAGTCTGGTAATCAGTTTACATAAATAAATGATTGAGACAATCAATCAATCAATAGCAAAATAAACAATATTAAATTAACGAGAGTTAGTTCGGAGTAACATAGAATATAAGTCGGGAACCACTTCCGCTGGCACCCTAGGATATGTCTCTAAATCTTCAGAAGACAGTATTAAACATTTAAATAGTAACTATCTACAAAAAAAAGTTGTGCGCCAATGATTACTCCTGCACCAATAAATAACACACACAATATTCTGAAAACAAGGTGAAAAGTGCATTAAGTTGCACCGAATTGGGAATCTATAAAACAAAAACTCTCAATTAGTAAATTATCAATCTTTATTATTTATTAAAATGCACTTCAAACAACTAAATATATAAATAAACATTAAAATATGTTAGGATACGGCAGCGCAGCAAAACAAGCCGGAAAGTGTATTAATTTGCACTAAATTGGGAATCTGTGAAAGAAAAAAACTCAAGTACTAAATTATCAATCTCTATTATATTTTAAAGTACACTTACAACAATTATAAATACGTAAATAAATAATAAAATATTTTCATTTTGCCGTTTTTGTCCCATTTTCCGTCATTCCATTCTTTCCTGATAAGTTGACGTTTAAGATTTTCTGATTTGGACCATTTCCCACGTCATTCCATATTTTCCTGATAAGTTGACGTCTTTCCTGATATATTCACATACTTCCTGATATCTTCACATACTTATGTTTTGAGCTTTATTTACTTGTCATCTTTGACATAAGAGTACCGTCATGTCAGAGATTTTCTTTTCCTTCTTTTTCTTCTTTTATTTTTGATTGAAACCCGATTCTGTGGGCCCCATTTATGCGGAGGCTGGAGTCTCAGGTTTCCTGGCTTGATCCAATAGGTATAACGCCAAAAAGTATTATTAATTAATTAATTAAAACTTTAGAATAGAATTGTTTAGACTTGTTATACAGTATATTACATTGAGGTAGCCATATTGGATTTAGTTGTTTATTTGTATGAGTAATTATTATAACGACTAAAATGATTAAACAAGACACATTTTTAAAGAACTTTCTCAATATTAAATTTTAGATTTTTATTATAGGTAATTAGTTATATTATTAATTACATTTTGTTTGCTCCTTTACGGTAGCATTTATAGTCTTAGTATTATGCCTCATTTTCATCGTTAATTTAATTTAGTTGACTAATTTTCCTGTTAATTTTGTCGTTCTAAATACTAATTTGGATTTCTATGAAAAAAAAGGTGGGTTATAAAATAAATATTTTTAAATATTGGCTTTTAGCAAAATTATTGTAAAATTCCTTTATCCTAGTCAGTTTAAGAAGATGAATAAATATATATTTTCGCCGCACGTGTCGCTATGTGTTAATTTTAAATGAAAAGTTTGGCGGTCTCAAATATTTGGCTTTGTAAGTGCGGTATTCTTGTGGTTTAAGTAAACAATATTTGAGATGTGCGATGGTGAAAAGATTATAGGAACTGTTGCAAGAATTGGAAAAAGAGAGAGTTATTTCTCAATTAGTCAAATGAATTAACTTAATGCCTCATTTTCATCGTTAAGTTAATTCATTTTACTAATTTTCCTGTTAATTTTGTGGTTCTAAATACTAATTTGGATTTCTATGAAAGAAAAGGTGGGTTATACACATAGGTTTACATACCTAACTATATTCAGTTTTCTCTTCTTTATTCCATGATTAAATTATAGTTACTCAAAATTCGTTACCTATAACCATAATAAAATTGGCAAAAAATTTCTCGCCTCAAAAGCAAAAATGAACAAATTACCAATGATAAAAATTAAAATATTCCGGGAAATCTACACACATACATATACCTAATGCAGAAAATAACGGCACACACTCTCCAAGCATACAGCTACAGCCCGCTGAGCTTTCAAAACAAATGAAAGCCTTCCAAAAGCACATTGCTCCATCTGACGATGATAGAATGAATTGAAAACGCCAAATTGTATGCAAAATATAATAAACCAAGAAATTTTTGCTGTTACCATCATTAACATTATTTACTTATTTCCTTTATCATTGCACTAAAAAATTTGAGTTTTTCAAAATAAACAGAAAAAGGTTCGATCTTTGTTACAAATTGAACTTTCATTGAAATAATATCATAATTTTGGTAGTTAATTGTCTCGGAAAATAGCAACTTTCAATCTAAAATATATTAGTAACCAACATTTTTTGTCTGGTTTTCTTTCCGTCACTGCCTCTTCCACCCCAAGATCTTCCATACTCAAGTACAAATTTATCTATTTAATGTACCATTATTACGTTTTGATGTACTAAACTTTGCAAATTTCATGAATTCCAGAGTTTTCTAAAGCTAATTAAATATATATAAAACCCCGAAGTCTTTATTTTTGACACGTCATTACCTAAGTTTATGCATTTTCTCAAACTATGTACAATTTTTATCAAGATAGTACGCATAGATTTGCAGTAAATATGTATTAACTTTTCATGTTTTTTAAGATTTCAGTGGTAACCCCCCTTAAGAGCGTAACTTTAAGAGTCTAGTTTGAGTGAGATGGAGAATCATTCGATGAATGTAGTTGTTCTATGGGGATTCTGGCCCACTTTTTCCATACAAAAAGTGTCCGGAAAATTCAAACTGTTTTAGTCGACGTCACAGGGCCTGCCTGCCTGGGGAATTCCTTTAGTAGCGTCTGGCTGACCAGGAGATGATAGAAACTGATTAGCTGCCCCCCTGTAAGCTATTCAAGCTGTTATCTTAGCTGATTTTTTAATAAAATGAGGTACGATGAGCAATTTTGAGGTGATTCTTAGGCTTTTGTACTGAAAATTTGGCATCTTGTGAAGGGGCGGGAAGCTTTATTAGTGGAGGTTGCTGGTTAAGTTTGATCTGGTCTTGTAGGCTACAATTTGACCTTGAGGTGCCCCCTTCTGTGTCTGGGTACTGGAGGCTGAGAGCTTTAGTGGCAATAACTGATACTATGACTAGGACTGCCTGGGGTGTGTTGGACTGGGCTACGTTACCTGTACCAAGGCTTGGTAGAATGTGTGCGGCTTATGTGTATTAGTGAAATACATGTGGTATGTTGGGCTGGGCTACTTGGTGACTGAGGAAACGGTACCCAAGGCGCAGGTGGATGTGTGCAGCTGGTGGATAAGAAATGTTGTGAAATTAGTGTAATTAGTATTAATAATAATTCAAGTTAACCCTAAAATATGCCAATATATTCTACAAGGTGTCAGTGGTGGTCTTAGCACTAGTGGACAAAATTTTCATCAGAAATCCTCCACGGGCTATGGGTTTCGAGATATTGGCGATCTTATCTTTGCTGGTATAATTAATAGTAGTAATAATTCAAGTTAACCCTAGGATATTTTTTGTTCAGGCCAATAGTATTAGTACTAGGGGGATAAAACTTTCATCAGAAATCCTCTATGGTTCGAGATATTGGCGATCTTACCTTCTCGGGTGGTATATCTAAAAATAGATCAGGTGAAGATGATTTGGGTGAATGTAAGTAGATATGTTGACTTAGATAGATGGAAATTAGTAAATGAGTAATTTTGCTCATCAGGTGTAACACTTCTAATTTGATTCTTTTCATAAACAAATTATTACAGTTCAGTAAAGTAAACAAATTCGCAGTCGAATAATGTAAACAAATTCGCACAGCAGCCGAGTAACGTAAACAAATTGGGCGATTTATGAAAGATTCCTAATTTCTTTAGCTGAAAGCAACAAGAACTGATATTAATCTGTAGGATATGATGTCTTAGATGAGTAGTGGAAGTTATAATTGAAAATTTCTTTTGCTAAAAAAAACAAACAACAACAACTACAACGAAAGTTGGGGATTAAAAATTTCTTATAAACAAGACGGATAATGCTATGATATTCGATATCTAAAAATGAATCACGGCTGCTTCGACTGTTAAGAAACATGAAGTAATGGAAATTAAAACCTAATCAGAAAATTTTCGATGTAGGTGTGTGTGTGTGTGTGTGTATTGAAAAATCTTAGGTTTTATGAAAAATTGTTTTTTTATCTTCAATAAAATTTATTTTTGGGCAGGTTAAATTTAAAGCTTTGA
This sequence comes from Dioctria rufipes, assembly GCA_963924295.1. Taxonomy (NCBI): domain Eukaryota; kingdom Metazoa; phylum Arthropoda; class Insecta; order Diptera; family Asilidae; genus Dioctria; species Dioctria rufipes. The sequence continues at coordinate 176,444,352 of OZ002740.1, read as the reverse complement.
TCACCTATGATATCAATTTTTGGGCAGGTTAAATTTAAAGTTTTGATCACCTATGATATCAATGTAGGGTGATACCACTGACTTATAGCAATGGGCTGAGCGATTTGCTATTTCATGTGGCACAAAATTATTGTGTTTCTGTATATCACCGTTAGAGCTCCCTTTAAAACGTTTAATACATAAAAATATGTAAAACTCAACCATTCAGATGAAATTTTACACCCGTAAATAGAATTAAATTAAAAGAAATTATTTTCTTTTGTCCAAGTGATATTTTAATCCCTTATAAGCACTCTTATAAGAAATTAAACTAATTCCGACTTTAATTTTCAAAAGTTATTCTTAAATGAATCCTGCGTTTGGGCAAGAGAGTTGGCGCATGGTAAACACTATCTTTACCTTATTCTTTCCAGGCGCGGATCTAGCATTGAAATTAGGGGGGGGTCATCTTACAAATTAAATCGAGCAAAAAAAAAAAAAAGTCGTGGTAAGTCGGTTTGCAGAGTCACCGCAGTACTTGGAACTAGGAAATCCGCATTAAGCGGTGTGGATGATGTGTCATTTTTTAGTATACTTTTTTTTTTTACAAAAACTATTTTTTTAATAGAATAGGGTGCAAACTGCAGGAGTCATTCAAGCCAAACTTTTCTCAGTTTTACACACTGGCATATATAATATGGACTGCTCGATATGCTATTTCATGCGGGTACAATTTTTTGTGTCAAAAATAGTTCATACGTCGGTGCCAACATTGAAAAATCCATTGGCGGAAAGTTGAAAAGTGAAACCTCTAGAATTTCTATTAACCCAAATAATTAATTTAAAAACATTTATTTCGACAAACTCACTTATTTATTTATTGTTTACAGCCCTTTCTCAGTTCGCAATTTACATAGAAAAGTGACCCAACTCAAAAAATGCAACTTTTCAGGAGACCGAAAAAACGAAAAGCTGTACATAGAATTAATTCTAGCTTAACGTAGTAATTGTTTGCTAAAAATAGTCTGAACTCTTAAATTTGTTAGTAAATATATTTCTGAAGATTTATATAAAAGACACAACTCGAAAAGTGACACTGACACACTGTTCTATGAAGAATATCTCTGTTCTTAAGTAACAGAAAAGTGACACTATCGCTGTCTAGCGGCAAAAACAATCAGATAGAAATATGCCAATTTCATGGTGTAATTAACTCAAAAACGACAAATTTTGAGGTAGGTCACATTTTTATGTGACGTGCGAATTAGTAGTTGGTGCTTAGATCGAAAGAGAACGCTATATAGAAATGAGCCCACTTTCTGCAGTGTATTTCTATGGACGTAGTTAGTCCATATTTTAAATGTCAGTGGTTTTACATAAGAACGCTGAAAATATTTTAGAATGTTAGGAGTGTTACATACCAAAATTACCTGAAAAGGGGCTTACCTCTCTTTAAGGCGAAGAAATTGCCATCAGCAATTGATTCAAATTCCTCAGTTAAAAACAAAAAGTATTTCCCACAGAACGACTTGGGACAAATAAAAGTTTTAAATTTCAACCCAAGTCGTTTCAATAGAAAAAAGCCCCACGACAAATCTTACCTTCAGTAAAATTTGTCGAAAATAAAAATACTATATGTATGTACATATATACCTACATACATATCGGGCGCAAAAAATTTACTCCTTGAAGATTTAAACGATCAAGTCTTCACCAAAAAGCCTCCTTTCAGCAAATTGTCGCGAGCGGCATATATTCTGGGTGCAACAATGTATGAACGATAGCAAGACGATGGTTTGATATTTATGAAAATATCAAATTTCATTTCAACCATCGTCCGCCGCGGTAGGCTGAACACTAATTGTAAACAGGTAAAGAAAATAGAAGATGCGATAAGAAAAAAAAAATAAACGTTTTGTGAAAATAACCATAAGAGAAAGTTTGTGAACAAAGCAAAAGTAAAAAAAAATATATATAAATAAAATAAAAGTGTGCGAGTTGTCTTAATCATAGCTTCCTGAAACGGCGTAGAGTGATTGCCTTCGGCTAAGGTAAGCCCCGAAATATAACAGGAGTTAGGACTAAGTTAAGTTAGGGCTCTGATGTGGTAGCGAGGGAGTCTGTTTCGTGGCTTGGGAAGTATTTTTCTGAGGTCCGAAACCCAAATTCCGAGAAAAACCTATACACATACATCACATGCATACAATAGCATTCATTGAAATAGATTTTTATTTTTTTAAGTTTTGGAATAAGATTTTTTTTTAAGTTGAATTATATAAATAAAAAAAGTATAAAATAAAAAATATATTTTTTCAAATAACTCAATTAATTAAATATTTTTTCTTCAAATTTATGGGGGGGGGCTGCTCATGACCCCCCCCCCCCCCTGGATCCACCACTGATTCTTTCTGCGGTGATTTCATTTGCAGCCAACATAAAAACATGAAATGGCATAAGTAAACGTTCAGTGAACAATATTTTGTGTTGGTAGCTCTAACTCTGCCATAGGGCGAAAGAGAGAAATGTAAAACTTGTGCCATTTTTTCCTATAGGAAAATGGCAATACGCTCAGTCCATTGTTATAAGTCAGTGGGTGATACTAATATAATATGATATGTTGACTTAGATGAGTAGTGAAAGTTTTATTGGTATAATAAAAGACTTTGCATCAAATTTTTGGTGATAAGGTGTAATGACATGACCAGTGTTGCTACACGAAATCATTCTAGAGGAACTTGTAGCCTAGCCTGAAAGTGGTTTGAGCAGCCAAATCTGAAAAATTACATATTATCATTAGCTTGAGAGTGGGTTAATTAAAAGCATTAATGAGCTTTCATATCACTGTAGGATGATATGCCGACTTAGATGAGTAATATAAATTAGTAATATAACTGCTTGCTTAAACAAATACATTCGAGTAAAATAAACAAATTGATTTTTGTTTTTTTGTGTCTGGGGCTGGTGAGCATTGGAAGGTAGCAGAGTTATTTACCATGATATCATAGTTCACATGAAGCTGATAAGAATATGATAATTTTATCTTCATACTATCAGATTGAGCACATATTTTCTAACGTTGAGCCACCAACTTCTTTAGTTCATCCATTGCGTTTGGCATTATTTTATTTTCTCCTTGCTCCTTAATTTATAAGCAATCTTCCAAAACAAGTTTAATCCTGTTGTAACCACTCCGCGCAGCTGAATAAAGTCATCCTCATGTAATTTGATATCACCCAACTTCCTGTTTACAAATTCACATTTAAGCTGAATGAGTCATGCACACCTGTGTAAACAAATTTAATCGAACGAGCCATCCTCATGTAATTTGATATCACTTCAGTTCTTGTAAACAAATTCTCTGAATGAGTCATGCACACCTGTGTAAACAAATTTAATCGAATGAGCCATCCTCACGTAATTTGATACCACTTCACTTCCTGTAAACAAATTCGTATAAAGTAAACAACGAGGTGTTTCTATAAAAGCGCAAGCAAACCGCTTGCCATCATTCAGTTTCAGTAAGTCTCAGTGATAGTATCTAATATAAAAAATTAAAAATGTCTTCGGTGTTAGTAAATAAAAGTTTTTCAATAATTGAAAATTTGCGAAAAGATGTGATGGAGTGCTTAAAAAATTCAGTGAATAAAGACTATATTGTTCAAAAGTGCAATAGAAACATGCATAAATTTCAAGTTGCATTTCGGAAGTACAATAAGAGTGCTAGGAAACGACATTTCGAGAGCTGTCTCGAGCAAATTAAAGCACTATTGAGAACTCCCCGTCGAGGTGGAGGAAGAAGAAGTGATTTTGTAAAGTGGGAGGAAATAAAAACAGCGTTCGCAGGCAGAATTCGACAAGGTGTTATTGCAAATTTAAAACATATCGATCCGAAGCTATTTATGCAAGACGCCGCAGATACCTTAAAACATTATTTTAATATTAAATTTTCTACAACGTTTTGCGGTGAATTTGTTAAAGAAACTGGTGCAGATGACAATTTAGAGGAGTGGTTTAAATCAAATATTTCGGAACCAATACACACTCAGCTGGAAGATTTCCAGGAAAAAGACAGCGGCTGGGCACTTGTTATGGAATTATGAAGAAAGAGTGATTGTGACGGACGTTAAGTCCAAACTGCCAGCATGAGCTGACAGATCACTCGATGACAGCGATATCACAGGGCGGCACGCTAGCACCTCGGCTAAGGGTGGCGGAGAGTGTGGGGGAGTTCTCAAAATACCTGCCGCTTGTCATCATCCATAAACAAAAAATTTTCGTGCCTTCTTTCAAAACGAGCCAGCACACACTCGGTCCTGAAGGGACCCTTACGTCAATTACCCATATACTGGTGGAAGGCGTAGGTGTTATACCTCCCTTTGCCTTGCCCCATCCTCCCTTTGACTTGGGGGGGCACTATTTCCAAGTCCCTTGGCTGACCTGTAAAGGGATGAGAGCGGACTAGGCGGACCTAGCTGACCTTCATGTTAGCGGAGAGGGCTCCGGGATGTGAAAGGAGAAATGAAATGTACTCAGCAATTCATTATTACGTTATAATCATTTACTTTTATACACATTGTTCGATTAGAAAAGTATGCGATCTAGCCAGTGTATTTTGGTATGAGCTACTTGCTAGTGAATAAAATATTTAAAAACTACTAAACTCCACTTCATGAAATACGTGATCCTAATTGTACAGAAGTTTGTATCTATTCTAAGTTTGGTTCTAGTACGTGAACATCAACTCAAATCATAATCCTTAATTGTGAATATTATATTATTATTATTAATTTAGATATCTTATATAAGAAAAGAACTTAGATTTTCGACAATGAAGTAGCTGAATGCGAAAAAGATGGTAAAAATTATGTATGACTTATTAAGAATTAATTTTAAATATATTATTTTAACATTTAAATTTGTTTCTCTTATACAGTATTAATTCCTTTCATTCCTTTACCTATTATCAGGTTCCAAATTTCAATGATTCTTTTGTTAAATTTTTGCTTACTTTGAAGGTATACAGTGATTTTTCTGTTTTATTTTATTTATTTTTTTCTTTTCTTTTAAACGAAACTTCATCTATAAGGCAGAATAGGATCCCCATCTGAAACTCATGAGTCCGACGATGGTCCTAACTAGTTCATACTCACATTTTGCGCTTAGTTAAACAGGTAAAACATGCTGAACCGACTAATGCGCATATTGCGTTGTCATTAGCGTTCCTACTGAATGAAAGCAATATTGTTGTCTGACTGGAGACAACTTTTATTAATGACGGTAAATCGGAAATAAAAATTGGTTGAAAACCTAAGATAACATTTTTTAAAAACACATGCAGAATCTGCGTTCCTACTCCTACTTCAGTGGTAAAATCTAATAAGGGATAACTTTATGAAACTTGTGCCTTGTCACTGACATTTAAAGTAAATTATCGAATCCAATATGACAATCTTGCAACAATTCGGAGTATTTTCTAATAGTTCAATTGTAAGGAAAAATAAAAATTATTAAGTTCCAGGAACATTACAGTACACATCTTATTAGAATACCTGTCAGTTCTATTATGTAATTTCCCTAATACTAACTGGCATTAATCGCTTTCAACTAAATCACATTCTTCAAGATTATAGCTTCCAAAAATATATGGTAATGTCTAGTACTCACTTAAAAGGGTTATTATAAAGTAATTTATAGATGGACGACAGGTCTTGCTCCCCACAGAAATAAAAGGATGAGGTGTACTTTACCCCTTTTCGCTGCCTGTGTGCTATACCAATATGACGTCTTGTAGCACTTATACCAATCTTCAGATTCTTCAGGCTTAAGAGCCCGCCCGTCCGTCCAGTTCTTGTACTTTGGAAATAGCCTCAATGCCACCTTTTCCAGAAAAGAATCTCCTAGGAGAACTGACAGAAATGCTGCCGCACTATTTTCTTTTGCCGCAATGTGTGCGCAAATCAACCAGCCAGAATATTTTTCTATTTGTTCTTTGCTCTTTTCTTTAAACTTGTGATTTTATCACAAGAGAATTTCAATTTTAACTTTATTTTCCGATGGAATTGCTGCTTTTCTTTACTTAGAAATTTCAGCCACGACAGTACGAAAAAAAAATCACCATGTGTTTACTTCTATTCTCGATCTTTCTTACTCGTCCAAAAACTTGCCAACAATTCTGACAGGAAGGAAGCTCTTTTCATTCCCTTGTCAAAAAAATGAAAAGTGAAAGGAAACGCTCTTCTTGTTGATTTGGGTGCGCTCGTTTGTCGGTTTCCTATCAGGCCGGCGTACATGCTGCAGTACTCTTAATGTAGCATATTGCGATATGCCATACGCTACGACCATAACACACTGCACTCAAAAATACATCTAACAGTACACATCAACAAGTTTGAGCAGCTTCGAGAATCTTCGTATATACCCCTACCAAAGGAAATTGCATCAAAGGAAGCTTGCATCAATGTACAAAATAATGATGAAGCATGCTTCGCATGGGCCGTAACATCAGCGCTATATCCTACAAATGCTCATTCTGAAAGGATCTCATCATATTCACGTTATTCAACTGTACTTAATTTAACTGGGATAATATTTCCCATGACACTTAACCAGATTAAACAATTTGAAGACCAGAACGATATATCAATAAACGTATTCATCCAAGAGAAAGAGCGTTTCTTCACCACAGTTCCAGTTAGACTTACGAAACACAGGGTGGAGCGGCATGTAAATCTCTTAATGCTACAAGATTACTATGACCAGGATGATGATCATATGGATGATGATGATGCCGGCAGATATCATTTCTGCTGGACCAAAGATCTTTCGCGTCTTGTATTGAGGCAAACTTCGAAACATAAGTGCAGAACGTATATTTGTGATTGATGTTTGCTCTACTTTTACTCTGCTGAAAAATTAGCATCACATAATCCTGAATGCCAGAAGCAAAATGATTGCAGAGTTATGTTTCCATCAGAAGAAAAGAAATGGCTAGAATACAAAAATTATAACCATAAGAATCCAATCCCGTTTTGTGTATATGCAGATCTTGAGTCAATATTGAAGCCGATTCAAGCAAACGATCAAAATACACAGCGAATCCAGGAACATAAAGTTCACAGCATAGGATTCTATTTCCACTGCAAACATGATGCTATGCTCTCATATTACAGAGCATATCGAGGCAAGGACTGTCAACAATGGCAAAGTTTACCTAATAATAAGTTAAGAAGCTGTAGAGCAAAATGGGCAAATTTCTGGTGTTTTTTAGAATGAAACAACTAATTTCATATACTTTCGTCTTTTGCATGAATGGGGGAAAAGAACTTGTCTATGCACTACTGCAGTGCAACTTTGACAACGAGTTAAAAACAAAAATCGAGAGAACGTAGGATTACCCGAACGACAAAATCTTATTAAATCCCTCAAAATCCTTTCAACCTATTCATAATAATGTACTTCGGGCCACACTACCTCCCATTTTTAAGAAAAAGATAAATTTCGCTTTGGGCCAGATGCTGAAAGGATATGTAAAATTCTTCTCAAATGAAATTCTCATTTTTCCCGAAAATATCAGAGAATCCAGCATGAGTTCTCCCACTTAATCTCTTCATAGCAAAACGAATGTAAACAGAAACACATGCTGTTCAAATATCATAGGATTACAGCAACAACATGTGTCCTTCTAGTCCTTTTACAACAACAACATGTGTCCTAATATTATCAATATTTCATGAAAACCGGTTTTCACAAAAGCGTGGGAGCATTTTATGAGAGTAAAACGTGAAAACTCCGCCCTTTCTCATTTATTTACGAAAATGAAACATTTGCCATTCTGTTTCGGTGCATGCAACTTGCGCTTTCACATTTTTTATCTTTATTCATAAAATTTTTAAAGAGAGTTTGATTTTTTTCGATTTTTTTTTCTTTCTTCCTTCCTTTTCTTGCCGTGTGCATTTTAAATATAAAACACTCGGATAAATCACCAGCTTCTTAACTTATTATTAGGTAAACTTTGACAATGGTTTGCATTAGAAAAAATTGTCTCCATAGTTGTACAGGAAAAGCTGAACATCAGACCAATGCAGCCCCTGGCTAAAGAGGAACGGCGTTCGCATATGGAAAGTGCTTGCTGCCATATATGCGAAAAAACGTTTGCAGCCGATGGGGAACGAGTCCGGGACCATTGCCACTTAACAGGTGAATACTGAGAATCATAATTTTATTCATTTTTTTTCATAATTTCTTTTAACAGGAAAATACCGAGGAACAGCCCACAATGCATGTAATCTGATGTATCAAGATTGTCCCATAGTTCCAGTCATTTTTCACAATTTATCTGGATATGATGCCCACTTCATTATTAAAGATATAGCTACAGCCATTCCTGGGAGAGTGGATCTCCTACCAATAAATAATGAAAGATACATTTCGTTCACCAAGCATGTTGAAGGCAGTCATATCAAATTCAGATTAATCGATTTCTTCCGTTTTATGGCAGATTTCTTAGATAAGCTATCATCATTGCTGCCAATGGATAAATTAAATATAACAAGAGCTGTATGGCAAGAATTGGATGATGATGACTTTAAACTACTTACGCGCAAAGGTGTCTTCCCATACGACTTCGTTGACGATTGGACAAAATTGGATTTCCAACACTTACCTGCGCAGGAGCAATTCTATAATAAAATGACTGACAGTGATATATCTGCTGAGGACTACAGCCACGCAGAAAATGTGTGGAGGACATTTGAAATACAGACACTTGGCGAATATTCCGATCTATACCTGAAAACTGATGTCCTTTTATTGGCTGATGTGTTTGAGAACTTTCGAGATATCTGTATGAAGATATGAAGATATACTGCTATTCATAGAGAGAGGTATTCGAGGTGGTATAAGTCAATGCTCGAACAGATATGGTAAAGCAAATAATAAATATATGGATGATTTTAAGCCTGACGAGAAAGAGAAATACCTGATGTATTATGATGTAAATAACCTTTATGGATGGGCCATGTCACAGCATTTACCAACCGGAGGATTCAAATGGGTTGATGCTCCCAATATCAACGTTTTCGAGATTCCTGATGATTCACCAATTGGATACATATTCGAAGTCGACTTGGACTATCCTCAACATCTACATGATACACATAAGGATTTACCGTTTTGCTCTGAGCATGGAGCACCACCTGGAGCAAAATTAGAAAAACTTTTGACAACATTACATCCTAAAACTAAATATGTTATACACTACCGAAATTTGAAGCAAAGCTTATCACATGGCCTCATCCTGAAAAAAGTGCACCGGGCTCTTCAATTTAACCAATCAGCTTGGCTTAAACCATATATTGACTTAAATACCACTAAACGGAAGCAGGCTACCAGCAATCATGAGAAGAACAGCTATAAGAAGATGAATAATGCAGCTTTTGGTGAGACCATGGAAAATGTTCGCAAGTATAGCGATATAAAGCTTTGCGTAAAGTGGGAAGGTCGCTATGGTGCAAAAGCTCACATTACGGCACCCAACTTCCACAGTGCAATGATATTTTATGGGAATTTAGTTGCTGTGGAATTAAGGCGACTCAAAATCTTATTCAATAAGCCCCTCTATATTGGAATGACAGTTTTGGAAATTTCAAAGATATGCCTCTGTGATTTCCATTACAGTTTTATGCAGCGTGAATTTGGAGATAAATGTAAAGTCATGTATACAGATACAGATTCTCTAATATATGAACTTGAAGAGAAAAATTCATATGAGTTTATGGCCGAAAATATAAACAAATTTGATACAAGTGATTACCCAGAAGATAATCAATTCAATTTACCGCTCATGAATAAAAAGATTCCTGGTCTAATGAAGGATGAGCTGAATGGGAAAATCATGAGCGAATTTGCAGGCTTGCGCTCGAAAATGTACAGTCTACGTATAAACGATGAAAGCAAAAGGAGTAAAGATTAATGCAGTTCAGAGGCATATCAATTTCGAAGACTACGTCGAATGTTTGAATAACAAGCGAGTATTAACTGCTAACCAGAGCTCCATACTATCGCATAACCATAATGTCTACACGATCAGCCAAAAGAAGATTGCATTGAATCCATATGATAACAAGCGCTATATTATGAGTGGGACAACGGATACTCTACCTGGGGACATTACTCTATTCAATCAGAACAATAAGGAGCAGACGCAGAAAACATATAATCTAAGGCCAGTCTAAGATATGTATTATAAATAAAAATTGTATTATGGCTAAAATACCATTTAATGAAATAGTTTGTTTTAATTGTAGTATAGTCTAAGATGATATACATTATTGTAAAATAAAGGAAAATATTATAATTATAGGGCAACCGATTTATGGAAGCCAAATATAGAATTATACCTTAACAATTAAATGTTAATCTAGAATGATACCTTAAGAATTAAATGTTAATATTTTTCAATTTATAATAAATCAATAATAATATTTTATATATGGTATATAATTTATTCAGAATGATATTAATCTGCATCCAATTATTTATTATAATCTTTGAATAATGTGAAAATAGTTTTTTTAATTAGTCGTGATAATAAAGGTCAAATTTAGTACTGCTGCTCCACGAGTTTATATGATTGATTATGAACCCAGAAAAGGACCATGGGAGACATATGCTCTGGATCGTTTTCGCTTCCGAGATAGGATTAATAGAACTTCAGATATATTGTTGCCAATTTTGGATATGAAGCACAGAGAAAAAGTTTATAATTTAAGATTTAAACATAGTAAAATTGATGTGAATAAATGTTAATAAAAAACAATTTTTCATAAAACTTATGACTTTTCAATACACACTCTTAGATGCAAAAACCATTGTTTACTTTACTTGGCGGCGTTAAGAGGCGATATCAAATTAACAGCCACCTGGCCACCGAGGCTTTAATTTCCATTACTTCTTACAAGCAGCCGTGATCTATTTTTACATATCATGATCACTCTTGACTTTTTAATCCGCAGTTGTTTTTTTTTTCAGTAAAAGAAATTTTCAATTATAACTACTCATCTAAGGCAACATATCAGTTGTTGTTTTTTTTTCAGCTATAGAGAATCCTTCATAAATTTGTTTACTTTACTCGGCTCTGTGAGAATTTTGTTTACATTATTCGACTGCGATTTTGTTTACATTATTCGGCTGTACGAATTGTTTATGCAATGAATAAAATTAGGAGCATTAACCTGAAGATCAAAAATTAGTCTATTTCATATCTAAGTCAACATATCTACCTACGTTAGTTGTTGTTGTTGCTAATTTAATAACATGGTACTGAATGTCGCCTGGTAGAAAACATTTTGGTATGGCATAGGTGTGTGTGTGTGTGTGTGTGTGTGTGTGAGTGGGTGGGTGTGCAAAAATCGCTCAATTTGTTTACTTTACTCGGCTGCGATTTTGTTTACATTATTCAGAATTTGATCATCGGTCTGAAGACAAACATATCCAAGTCAACATACCTACCTACATTGGTTGTTGTTGTTGGCATAAGTATCCTCCTAAAAGAAAACTTCAAGATGATGTCAAATTTTCAGTACAAGACCGACCTCAGCCCCCTTCCCCTCCCCCTCCCCAGAACCCACAGTAATCCATCAAAACAGTTGGAATCTACCTTGCACTTTTTGTATGGAAAAAGTGGGCCAGAATCCCCATAGCGTAACTACTAGCGTGAGTTAAATTAAAAGCTTTGATGATAGAAGATAGTGCTATGATATTAAGTAATGTAAATTGTATGGGAGCAGTAAAAGAATAATTATTGGTTGTCAGGCGTAATGGCATGACTTAGCAGGTAATTTGGTATTACCTTTTGCCAAGATCGTGGTGGTTGAGATTGGGTTAAGTTTAGTGGTGCTCGAAGTTTATTTTATGGGTAGTGGGTGTGCATAATATAGTAGGAAGCTTTAGTGAATACCATACTTTTCCACCATTTGACTCTGTCAGAAAATTTGTGTCGCTCCAACATTAATCTGTGTTCATACTTGAGGTGAACATCATAGCTTAAAATTATCTTATTGATATTGGTTAATGAGGAAGAGTAGTATAGCTATGCGGGTTCTAGCCCAATTTCCTGTGTATTTTTAAAGGGGGTCTAAATTCTCAAAAGTGTGTATAAAAGCTCTTCGTAGACGTGGACGAGCATAGTTGTGGGTGATGACGTCATGAAAGCTCTAGAGTTGGGTTGCTAGGTTAGTGTCCCTGGCCCCCTCAGCCGTTTCCCTAGGCTAATGTCCCCGACCCCCTCAGCCGTTTACCTAGGCTAATGTCCCCGACCCCCTAAGCCGTTTCACCAAGGCTAATGTCCCCGACCCCCTAAGCCGTTTCCCTAGGCTAATGTCCCCGACCCCTAAGCCGTTTCCGAAAGCTAAGGTCCCCGGCCCCCTCAGCCGTTTCCCCTAGGCTTTTCTTATGACTCGTCTTAAAAGGTTGATAACACTGCACAATATGCAAAAGCTATCAAAACAAAACGTTATTCACTCTCGCTGCTTCAGTAAGTAGCTGCAGATTTTTTAAACCTGATTTAGCGCATAACAAGAACAGCACGTCACATCGTTCGTTGCCACTGCTGCTTCACCCAATTAAATTTGCATAATATCACAAAATTGTGACCGCTTCGGTATTGCGAGCGTGTGTAGGACTGGGAGATCAATGATATTTTAATTGTATGAGTAGAATGGTAGGGAGGTATGAATGCAAACAAAAGCGGTTTGTATGAAAAAACAAATACAAAATTTGCCGGTATGTAAACTGTTTGACAATTTAGTAAACTTGAACTGTGAGCTGAAAGCGAAAGGTGGGTCATATTAATTTTATTGAATTTACCGATCCTTTGAACGTCACATCTTTTGATCACGTTTAAATTATATGCTCCTGCTACTCCACATTTAGAACCACTTCGTTCACCTAATTAAATTTGCATAACATCACAAAATTGCGACCGGTTTGGTATTGTGAGCGTGTGTAGGAATGGGAGATCAATGATATTTAATTATATGAGTAGAATGGTAGGAAGGTGGGAATGCAAACAAATTCAGTTTGTATAGAAAAAAAAAGTTGAATCACATTCCCGGCATGTAAACTAGGGGCAGATTAAAAATGGCACTAATTTTAAAAACTAAGAATAAACGCATACTGCTCACGTTTTATAAAGATTCTTTGGTGTTAAAAACCATCAATCTGGCCAAGACAAAGCTACATTCTTTGATTCAAACTTGTTCTTCACGTATCGAAATTTTGTTTATACATGATGATCACGCTGATTAAAAAATGAAAATAATTTGCATGTTGTGTTCATCTTTGCGACCGGCATCATAAAGTATATGTGATGAGGCTGTTGCTCGTTAAAACCGTGAAATAATTTGAAATAAAAGCTGAGACTACTTTGAAATAAAAACTGGTGGGATATTCGCAATAAAATAGATAAAATCAAATAAAAATATTTATTTTTTTAATATAAAATTTAGCTAACTAGTTTATAAAAGTTTAAAAAGATTACAAAACTTTTTATTACACATCCTAATTTTCAGTGCACCTGTTATCCACGTTTGGCGATTATATTCTGCTGCGCCAACCATCTATTTATAGCTCCTGCCAGGCTAAAATGTAAGAAGATATATAAATAAATAATGTTATGCTATGCCGCGGTTCTAGCCCAATTTCCTGTGTATTTTTAAAGGGGCCCTAAATTTACCAACATAAAAAGCTCTATCCGAATAAAATGTGAAAAACGCCGGATGTTCAAACCTAACAACTCTGGAAACAAATGAGACATCTTGTATCATACGTCGAGGCCGATGTGCTCTGAAAATGTATTTATAATAAGGGATTTTTTAAAATAAACGAGTTTTTAAAACGCTATAAAATTCTTTTATTTTGCATAATTACAATATTTCCTTATTAATTAATTTATTTCCATTATACTATAATGTCCCCACGGTAACGTTTCATAATTACTTAGCGTTATATATCTTTTATCATCGTTAGGACTGAGAGCAATTTTAGATTGAGTAATGGAAGAAACTTGATGTTTCCGAGATTGAATTAAATTTTGTGTAATTGATTTTTCAGTATTACTATTTAAACATTCAACATAATCATCGAAAGTTATATCATTTTTAACAATATTTCTTTTTATACCTTTAGATTTTTTTGTTTTATCATTACCCTCTACACGAATCGCGTACATCTTTGATCTTAAGCCAACAAATTCTGTCATAATTCTACCATTATTTTCATCTTTCATGAGACCCAACACTTTTTTGTTTACCAGTGGGATATTCCAATTGTTTTCTGGCGGATAGTCACTAGTATCAAAATGAGTCTGACAGTCACGTTTAATAATTTGATACAGGTCAGGACAGATTACCTCATAAATGAGAGAATATGTGTCTGTATAGCAAACTGTACAGTTAGATCCAAATTGAGGAAGCATGTAATCATAATGGAAATTGTATATTGTAGTTTTAGCCAAGTCAAGAATGCACATACCTACATAAAGTGGTTTGTTAGCGAAAATCTCAGATCTATTAAGTTCTACTGCTACTAAATTTTCATTGAATATAGTGGAGGTTTTAAATTCGAGTCTTGAAATTAGGGCTTCAGCTCCATATCGGCCCAACCATTTAGTTACCAATTTCACATTACTATATTTTCGAACGTTTTCCATAGTTTTACCAAAGACTGCATTATTCATAAGTTTAAAGAGATTTTTCTCAAAATCATTTTTAGCTAATGCTCTAAGGCTAGTGTTTAGATCAATGTATGACTTGAGCCATATAGATTGATTAAATTGAAGAATTTTATGAATTTTCTTTCATATTAAACCATGTTGCAGAGCTTGTTTTAAATTCTATAATGTAATATATATTTTGTCTTATTCCTGACAGTAGCTAAAAGTTTCATTTGCTTAGATCCTGAAGCATAATCGCGTTCCGGGCAAAATGGTAGATCTTTATGGGTGTCATGAATTTCTTGTGGATATTCTAGATCCACTTCTAAAATGTAACCAATAGGTGAATCATTAAGTACATCTTCCACCTTAAAGTTGTTTTTGTTTTTTACCCACTTGAAGCCGTTGTAAGGTAGAGGTTGCGACATTGCCCAACCATATTGATTGTTGATATCATAATATTGTAAGAATTTTTGTGATTTATTTGGATCATAGCTAGGTATATAATATTTATTATTTGCTTTGGAGTAACGTTTAGAGCATTGGCTAAGACCACCTCGAATACCGCGCTCTACAAACATAAACATATCAATATCAGACAACAATTTTAACGATATATTTGTATGTTTCAGCATTGCATCCCAAGTATAGCCAGGTAATGTAAAATAATGTGCGGGATCTAATGTATATGTCTTACAACAACTTGAACGGAATTGCTCAAATACGTCTGCTAATAAAAGAACATCTGTTTTTAGATATAACTCTGAATATTCGCCCAAATTATTTAAATTAAATTCATTCCATACTTTACAGGCATGTGTATAATCTTCCTCACTAATATCACAATCATTCAACTTATTGTAAAATTCAGAAATGGCGGGCAAAGTAGTCTCTAAAAATTTGTCTTTAGTACTAAAGTAATCGTAAGGGTATACACCTTTACGTGTTAATAGATTAAATTGAGATTTTAAAATAGGAAAAGAAGTTAAATATGATGAAAGGATATCAAGGCTACTAGCCACAAACCGAAAAGAATCAATAAATCGAAATGTTATTGGAAGATTATCTAAATGTTTTGTGAACGATATGTATCGCTCTTTATTTATAGGAAGAAGATCAACCTTCCCTTCTAAATCTGAAGCTAAATTTTTTATAATAAAATGTGAATCATAACCGCTAAGATTATGGAAAATAACAGGAACAGTGTGACTATCTTTAAAATTTATATTACACCCAGCATGTGCTGGTCCTCGGTACTTACCTGTTAAGTGACAGTGATCACGCACCTTTTTATCATCTTCTGGAAATGGTTTCTCGCAAATATGACAGACTGGAGCTACAGAAAAGTTGTTGACCTGCTCTTCAGTTAACCGATCCATTCGTAGTGGGTTATTAAAAATATTTTCTAAATTTTCTGCAAATTGATTTAACTCGCTCACAAACCAATTAATACAATTATTGCCACTCTAGTACTTGTAAAACGATAACGTGGGATCATATGAACACTTTAAATTATACGCTATACTACATGGAACATGTTCTTGATACTTGTTCTTATCACTACAATCTATTAATAAACACTCCAAGTCTGCATATATAATAAAAGGTGCTTCTATCTTATTCTTAAAGTTTTTAAATACTAAAGTTGATTCGTTTTCTGATGGTAGTCGAATTCTCGCATTGTTAACTTTTTCACAATTCTTTGTATGTTCCTCCAGTTTTGTGGTTGTGTGGAAGTAGTGAAGACATCGGTCGCAGAAATTGTTCTTTCCCTTATGACTACTGAGTTGCGACGACAAAAGCCGGGATAAATTCTTAATCCAAACAAAGTGGTATTTAATTGGTTCTTCATCTTTGTTGTAAATATATTATTTTGTTTTTCAAATCTTGGTATCTGTCTAGTTGTCATCGGGAATGTAATGTTTTTGAGGTTAAGAACATTAGAATAGTGAGGGTATTTTGTTACACGTTGTGGATGCTTCTTTGCAGGATGTAGGGCCAATAATACCGCCCAGGCAAAACAGGCGTAATCATTATTTTTTACATTAACGCAAGCTTTTTTATATTCAATTTCCTTGGGTAATTCAATGTATGGGGATCCTAGTTGTGGCGTATATTTGTTAATATTAATACTCAAGTTTATAATTTCCGATAACGCCCAACCGCTATCTTTTTCTTGAAATTCCTCTAACTGGTTTCAGGATTTTATCTTGAATGTTATCTTTGAACCAAGCATTAATGTCTATATCTCTATATATTGGAGCATTCTTGGTGTTCATATATTTAAATTCGAAGACTTCTTCACCTTCTTTTATTATTTTAAATTTACCACAAAACACTGCATTAACCTTCTAAGCTATTTCTTTTTTGAGTGCATTATTGATGCGTCTGCGAAAGAGATCTGAGCAATCTTCTAAAAATTTTTGTGGTTCCTTGTGGACTAAGTTGACAATTACCCCTGTACGTATGTTATTATTAAAGGCTGACTGCGAATCTTCCCATTTAACTCGGGAAGCAGCCCAACTAGAACGGCGTGAGTTGTGTCCACCACCTGATATTAAGATTTGTGCTTTTAGTTGAATGCGTAATCCTTTTAATAAACCAATAGCTGCCATTAGTTGCGTCTTTTTA